>JASVER010000136.1:309462-523315 GCA_030449065.1 Oceanodroma leucorhoa | reverse complement strand
GCAGCTTGGTAGGTAGCTGGTGACCAGCCAAGGTTAATCCACCACAAACAATAATTTTTTAGTTCTCAGGGTATGAGAGAAGAGCCTGAGAATGCATCTCAATTTAACCATAGGATTTATAAACCAGAATATGAGTCAAAGTATTCCTACATTATGTCTTTACATGCATTTCCAGTAGTGAAATGATTTCTCAGAATCTTTCAGGGTTTCTCCTAATTAGTTCTGCCTTTCCAGTGACTATTTTTACCATTAGCTGAGGCAAAAAATAAAGAAAGGAGTTTTTCATATCTATGAATCCTAAAAATCAACAAAAAGTACTTCTACAATAACAAGTTATTTGGAGCATTGAACAAGGGTCAGCAGATCAAGCAGCTGGGGCTGATATCTTGACATTCATACATTGTAAAATCCCTGAATTTTATTTCTGATGAGATTTTATTGGGTTTCTAGCACTAAAAGTCTCCATGGCAATGTGTTTTGGAGTTGTCGTGGTTCAGGTTCTGATGCCACCATCAGCAGCTGGTGTACCTTCTCTGCATACCTGGAGTGGAAATTCCAGTTTAGTTTCCACCAAACAAACCAAGGCTCCAAAACCATTCTGCAAACTGATCCAGCATGCAGGAAGTAGGGGCAGTCAGGGTTTTATTAGAAACCAGAATATCACTCTGTACCAAAAACCTGACACACATGTGGCCAAAGGGATTCAGGTATATTATTAGTGTTTATTGCTAGATTGAATTCTAGAAACCCTCTTCTGGTGTAAGATAAGTAAAGTAATTGATAAACAGGATATATAGGGTGAGTTATGTGCCAGAGAATGGGATCCATAAAGCTAAAACCTAAAGAGGATAAACACTAAAAATAGTCAGTGGAAGACAATAAGCGAGGTGTGAGCTTGAAGTCTTTCTTTTTTCACATATTTAATGCTTACAAAGGGATTCAATTCCCTTACCTGAAACTTGTCTCAGTTATATGTATCTAAGAAATCTTGTGGTTTTACACTGGTTGCTTTTTAAACATGGTGAGTGATGGTAGTTCAAATTCTTAGCATTTATATGATTATAATTTTTTGTAATTCTCATTGCTGTGGTTCTGAAGGTCAAACAACATGATGTAGGCAAAATCATTTGGAGGAGATTTGAATGGAACCACAAATGGACATGACAGTGCTTCCTTGAGCTTGAGGCACTCTAGAGAGGATGAATGAGAACAGAACTCATCTTCCCACTCTCAGGGTCTCACACCGAACAGCGTAAGATGATTTTTCTAAGTAATGGGGCAGAGTGCTCTGTTTAGCCTCCTGTTTTGTTATCACTGTGTTTTTAAGTTATATCAGCTTTAAGAGGGTATTCTATATCTCATCATCCTTCACATTTTGCACRTTTTTTGTTCCTGAAATCCTTTGCACTTTTGACCATTGTCATGGGTTAACCCTGGCAGGCAGCTCAGTCCCACCCAGCCGCTCACTTCCTCCCCCCCCGCTGRGATGGGGGAAAGAATCAGAAAGGAAAAAGTGAGAAAACTCATAGGTTGAGATAAAGACAGTGTAAGAGGGAAAACAAAAGCTGCATGCGCAAACAAAGCAAAATAAGGAACTCATTCATTACTTCCCATYGGCAGGCAGGTGTGCAGCCATCTCCAGGGGAGCAGAGCTCCACTTAGTTTAATTGTTGCTTGGGAAGACAAACCCCATAACTCTGAACATCCCCCCCCTCCCTATTTCTTCCCCCAGCTATTATTGCTAAACATTACATCATATGGTATGGGATCTCCCTTTGGTCAGCTGGGGTCAGCTGTCCCAGCTGTGTCCCCTCCCAACTTCTTGCCCACCCCCAGCCTACTCACTGGTGAGGTGGTGTGAGAAGCAGAAAAGGGCTTGACTCAGCAATAGTTAGAGCATCTGTGTGTTATCAACATTGTTTTCATCACAAATCCAAAACATAACAACGTACAAGCTACTATGAAGAAAATTAACTCCGTCCCAGCCAAAACCAGTACAGTAGTGAATTATTATTTCTGAAAAGCTGAAATAGGAACATTGTTCAYGCAGCCAGCAGAAGTCACTGATACAGGACATCTTGTCTTTAATCTTTGTTATACACAGAGGTAATTTCTAATAATAAATTTCTCTTTTATCTGACAATGTAAAATATGGTTATGTAAAATGTGGCCATTTAGTGCCATAGCATATTTACTAGTGTAAATTCAAAAGGGAATTTTCATGAAAATTTTTAAACATAATTGATGATTACTAACAACAAAAAAATTTATAAAAATGAAATTTGAAGAATCAGTGATTTCCTGTTCATTTCATAGACTATATATTTACGCAAATGAAGCGGAACTATTCTGCACTTGGATTGCCTATTCCCAGCCACTGTACCAAGCTTTATTCTTGTCTTGTGTAGTGGTTTAACCTGGCAGGCAGCCAGATGCCACACAGCCGCTCGATCACTCCCCCCCCCMCAGTGGGACGGGGAGAGAATCGGGGAAAAAAAMCTCGTGGATTGAGATAAAGACAGTTTAATAAAACAGAAAAGGAAGGAATAATAATAACAACAATGATAATAATATAATAATGATACAATATACAAAGTGAGTGATGCACAATGCAGTTGCTCACCACCCAMCRAGAAAATGGCCAAAACTGATAGCCGCTTGCTGAACCTCCCCCCCCTCCCTTCATATACTGGGCATGACGTCACATGGTATGGAATACCCCCTTGGCCAGCTGGGCTAACTGTCCCGGCTATGTTCCCTCCCAGTCTCTTGTGCACTTGGCAGAGCATGGGAAGCTGAAAAGTCCTTGAGAAGTAGAYTAYCTAGCAACAACTAAAAACATTAATGTGTTATCAATATTCTTCTTATACAAAATCCAAAACATAGCACTAGGAAGAAATTTAGCTCTATCTCAGCCAAAACCAGGACATCTTGATATATTGAAAGTCACTAGGATAATTTATTACCCATTGAAGTGACAGTAAACTCTACTTTTCAGTAATAGCATACATGAGACAGAGAAATCTAACGGAAAAAAGTAAAACACATGTGCCAGTTTGGCAGAAATAAATTTCACATGTAAAAAAGTCCTAAGCTTTCTAAGCTTGTGAGGAAACTTCTTTTTCACAAACTAGAGACTAGTTTAACCTGAAACTGTTTTTTAGTAAACCTCATAAAAGAAAGGGAAACTAAAAGCTATTCTGTTTTTAAAGTCACTTAAGAAGAGATAATAAATATTTTAGAATTTTTCCAAACCCTTATATACAAAAAACAAATAATGTTAGTTAAAGAAAAAAAAAATAGATTTTCAATACCAGGGACTTACAACATCAGACATTAGAAACACGATCTTTCATATATGATCAATAAAAGTCTGCATAACAAACAAAAACATCTCGGGGGAAAAAAGATTTCTTTTTCTGAAGAACCRATACACAACAAACTAGGTCTGAAAATGAAGATGTATTGTTAAGCCCAATTACACTGAGGGGAAACATAAATAAACTCTGTAAGCCTGTCAGATTCAGAGAAGTCTTTGAGGCCAGAGGCAACACAAACATGATGGGTATGAGGTCACAGTGTCAGTTGTTATATGACAAGAATTTAAAAATAAGATCATATCCTGAATGCCATTTTTCCTTTTTTCTTTTCTTTGTTTTATTTTCACTTTTGTTGACTAGCTGAGCTCATAAAATTGAAATACTAGAGAGTGATTCACTTGCATATTAGAGAGACAGTGAAGCTAAGAATTACTTAAGTATCTTAGGTAAATAACACAGTAAATATACCAGTGAGCATGAATATTCTTTCTTTCATATGCATACTGCATTTACATTCACTTCAGCAGAATATTTGTCAGTCTAAAATGTTTATTACTCTCAAGTGAAGTGTTTGCAATCTTTTCTTCCAACACACAAATGCTTCTAATGCCTTCACACAAATTAAAGCTAGGGAAAAAAATAATAAAATTTGATTTAGCCAGTTGAAATGTGAAAAAAAAAAAAAAAAAAGAGGTTTTTACTTTCTCCAGAATTATTGCTGTCTTTGTTCTCTTCTTTAAACTGGGAGGAAAAAGAATACAGTGAAATATTAGATATGATTTGCAGTATTTTTTTTTTCAATTTTAAGTACAATAATCTCAAGTTTAGGAGTAAATTTACTGATATTCAAAGAAACTAGGAAGTAAGCATTATCCAACACATAATGATTAGAGCACTCTGCTCTAATGTCAAATAAAAAATCTCCTTATAAATCTCCAGTCTTCTACTTTTGACCACAGAGTTGAAATTTGGCCCACCTCATCACCAAAATACTGTAACCCCTGGTTTATGGAACAAAAATTTGAAACACCAATCAGTGCTTTTCATGCACTGTATCTCTTTGTAAYATATCCAAAGCACTAAATCTGAACTCTATTTTAATGACCTGATTTTCTGAAAACACAACCACAGGAATTATTTTCTTAGTTCTATCTAGTCACATGAATAGCTGTAGTTTAGTAGTTTTGAATACTTTGCTTCAAAACTGCACTTTTAATTGAATATATTATTTGTCAGGGAGAAAAGCAGCACACAAAGTCCTAATTGTAGTCACACACACAAGGACATTCAATTAGTGTTTAATTATTTAGTGATGTTTAATGTGACTACCATCAGTGAATATTACCATTTTCTACGGTAAGTTAGATGCTCCTGCAGTAGGAGTCCTTTAAGGCAATGTATCCATACACATGCACATGTATACTGAGAACTATTATAGAAACCTAAACTAAAGAAACAATGGCATTAGATATCAAGGGATCTTTTGGGAGCCTGAGTAGATCCAGTCTGCCCCAATTCCATTTGGCAATTGTAAGGTGGGTACAACTAGAGATACTCTGCACTTGAAACCTAGCTAGGGTTTCCTGCCATCCAAATCTGGGGTCTGCAGAGTGGCACGTTTTAGTATGTTTGGGTTGCTCACCTCAAGTAACGTCTGCGTCACTTCATCTTTCTTTCAAATCTGAGGAAAGTTATATTCTCAATTCAGGAAGACTGAGCTTCCAGAGCATTAAAGGCTTCCAGCTTCAGAGCTGATCTTCCACACAGTATTTACCTAAAAAAAAAAAAAAAGTAAAAAAAAAAACACAAAAAAACCCCAAAACCAAAATAATTCTGAAAACTATCAAGAGGCAGGATTTTGAAAAAAAACAAAACAAACCAAAAGAATAAAAACCACCAGTGCAACTGATGTTACAGTTCTTCCAGTAACTGCCTCGTCTGTAGTCTCATCTTCTATCTGTGTGAGTCTGTGGCAAACTCCCACCAACCTTTAATAAAAAACGTCAAGGCTGAAGGTCCTGCCCACCATGTACCTTTCTGTGATAAAGAAACAACTGAGAATTCGTATTAAAATACCTACACATGAAATGAACAAGTGAGAAGATGTGCTCAGTTTTCCCTTTCTAGCAGTTCCACTGACTTCTGTCTGAATTTTCCATCCTCTACACATTTTCTACCTCAATTATAACTTTGGGCATTGGAACCTGCCTATGTTTCTCATGTTAAAAGAGAAATGAGCAATAGGTGAGAAAGCATGGGGATTTTTGTTTAAAAACGTTTCCAGAATTACATTTTTATTATGTTAGTAAAGATTTATTGATCATCTTTAGATATTTACGTTAGAAATTTTCCTTTGTATACCTTAATCATAAATACTGCCACCATCCCATTACCGATCTTAATAGTTAAGTGCCCTTTCATCTATGATTTTCTAAGTATTTGACATAAAACAAGTTTCAAATAGAATAAAATAGAAAGGCAAGAAAAAAGATATAAAAATTATTTTGCAGTCAAAGGCTTTTAACAAAAAAAAATCAGTGTTAAAACAATTCAAATAGGATTAGTGCTGAAGCACTGAAAACAATCTGTGTTAGAAAAATCCACATCTGAGAACTACAAATAAATTTAAGGACACAGTTTTCAAGAGAATTTAGAGATAACCTACTTCTTCTCCCASATAAAATTAAAAATTTAAACAAAGTAATTAAAAGGACAACTTACAGTTTTAGTCATTTGCCCCCAAAGTGTTGAGTCTCAGAAATGTTTTCAGAAAAAATTCAGTGACACTTGGGACAGGTCAGTGAAGCTGAAGAATAATTTGCTTTCTAACATTACTGTTGCAACACCAAAGCAGAAAGGTCTGTTCCTGCAGACTGAAAGGTGAAAGGTAATGTTAAAGAAGTGAGATGTGAAAATTAAACCCTTAACTGAGTTCATATGTAGAGTGATATACGTGTACAGTGGGAAATTAAGATATGCCAAAAATACACAACAACCTCTTTAAAATCCCAYTTCAGAATTACGTGACCTTATTTCTTGTTATATGGTTGTGAGGGTGATCATTTTAACACACCCTACTATTTATATTTTAGTAAACCAGTGTCAAGTCACTAAGCAAATAGCACACTTGCCATGTTAACGTGTTCATTATTATACTCCTCACATTTTCTCCTCACATTATTCTCATCATTTATACCCAGCTCTAAGATTATTAGTTTGTTGTAATCCATAAAACAGAAATTACTTTAGCTACTTATAGATGTGTTTGAATGATATTTAAATGCAATGTATCTAATTCTTATATCTTATAGAACACCCTGTGCAGTGCTAATAAAAAGTTTTCACAATGTGATATCGCATACATAAATTTGGGCATGGGGCGGGGGGGAGGCTTCTTTTCTTTTCTTTTTTTTTTTTTAAATAGGACAGCTAATCTATGTATAATCCTTTCTTGAAATTAAATTCTGGCATTATGTGACAGGATCATGTTTGGAATTAACATAAATCTTGGCATAGGCAAACCAAATAATTACTGCAGTCTTCTGATCCATCTTAATGTTCACACTTATTAACAATGGTTTAGACATAAAGCAACCACCATCATTCATTTGGTGAGGATTAATTCACCAAAGATAATACAAAGCACAGTGGTAGTGGATTGACATTGCTAAATTTTTAGAATACAGTTCAGCTAACTATTTAAAGGTAGACTTCCTGATAAAGCTGCCATCTTGCAGATAAATTTAATGAAGTTAAGAAAAAATATTTAAGGGATGAAATATACATCAATGTTTTGAGTATCTTGATTCAGTTATCTCCAATGTTTAGTAATAGGAAGGCTTTGAAGGCAGGTGGTACTCTGTATTGTATTTTGAAATCTAATTTATGAGGCAAAACTTAGTCTATACATTAATGGCTATTTTATCAGTGGCTTTGTTCTTAATATTTTAGAACTATTGTCTCAAAAAATGAAAAATATGAGGTTTATGGAATTGCACTGTCACAGAGTATGCTGACCTGTTCAAGCTGATTTCAGGACCAACAGAGTCTATTACCTGTTTCAGGAAGGAAAAGAAACATACATTTCCTAGAAGACACTTTGAAATTGTAGTTTATCAGCAATTTTGGTAATTGTCTGGAATACAAAGTTGTGTTTTAACCTGACAAAGAACTTTGGGAGAGTAAATGAAGACTTCTAAATATGGGATGGATCAGTAGTTAGAATACTCTTCTCAGACCTCAGAAATATCATTTTAAGGCCTGCTTTATTACAGACTTCTTGTGATTAGAGATTACCTGGGATTACAGACTACAAACATAAATTCTTCTGAATCAGATAAAAAAAAMCCAACAGGATTTGTTTTCATTCCATTTAGATTTTTTTCTCCATTTGAAAGAAAATAAAAATAACTTAATAACTCACGAAGGTGTTCTGCAATATTAACGTAAAGGAAACTTTGCCATTTTCTCTCACAAAAATTAATAACTATTTCTGGTAGCTAGTGGACTATATCTAAATCAGCTTATTGGTAAATTATCTAGCTTACTGCTAACATCTTTTTTACCATTAAAACACTTAACCTGCAATCACACAGACATTGCTATTTATGAGCTTATGCCATCATGTTGATGTTGAATTATAAATCTTTAGCCTTTTCAAGTAGAAAATTTGTTAAAGCTTCAAATTACCTAAATGATTTTTTTCCATTGCATCGTATCACGTTTCCCAGGTGCTGGACTTTACATTTGTCCTTTCGTAAGATTCCTGTCGATCCATTTTTCCAGCCTTTTAAGGATCGTTTGGATGGCAGCTCTACCCTTCAATGTATTGACTCATAATCTGCAGCTTGGTGTCATCTGCAAACTTTATGTGAGTGCACTCCATTGCCTCCTCCAGGTCTTTGATAATAATGTTAAACCGGACAGGTACTAGGATAGACCCCTATGGTACCCCACTTGATTTGAAGATCATTAGTATTTTATTTCCATTCTTACTCTCAGTTTAACATTTCATGTAAATTACATTTGGTTTACTTCTAACTTTTTGTCAAATTAAATTATTTCTTCAGGAAAAATTAAATGGGAAAACACACAGATGCATAAATGCACAACAGTAAACTTTTACTTTTTTTTCTTATTTAAATGTGCGAGCTTCCTTCTGTTGTGACATTTTAACCACAGAAACAGCTGAAAATGGTTATGGTAGGCAATGATCTTCTACAAATACAAAATACATACATAATGTATCTGAATACTTCTGTTCCCTCTCTGGATTCAAATTCATAATTGTCTTGGGGGGGGAAAGAATAAAGAAACCAATATTTTATCTTTCCTTGCAACTTCTCTCTATTTATTAAATGCAGTCAGCATTTCTAGGTGATATTTTCTGTGGTTCAAATAGCAGAAGAATTGTTAAGTGTACTTGCCCTTATTTGTTAAGCATGCTTACCCTTATTCTAATGTAAATTACAAAGAAATAAATTGTTTATATTCTTTTGTTTTACAAAATGCTGAACATTTCCAGTTAAATAGTGTGTGTATGTATGTATATATTTATACATAAATATAAATGTATGTATATGTGTACGTGTATATACACACTAAATATACACCACATAATCTGGTTTGGAGAAGATAATGAGGTGTAATACATTTTTATATTGACTTTCCCTGTAATTGTCGTGCTGTAATTGTAAGCAATGAAATAAAATCCTGTTGTGGTGCAGATGTTACCAGGTTGTATAGCGTTATCATATGCAAATTAAACTGTACAACTCTGGATTTATCTAACCCACAGACTTGTATTTCCTCTGTTTTACCTACATTCATTGCACAGGAATGCTTTGTACACTCAATTAGTCATGCTTGTATAGAAATTATCAGGAGGGAAATTTATATTTAGAATTTATGGTGAGACAGCATGCTTCTGAATCCTCAGCCCTAGATATGTAGCCTGGTGGGTAGCAACTGTGTACTTCAGTCAGTTCTAAGCACCCAGMAGAATCCTCCATCTCCACCCAACCCCTGCTTTCTGTGGAGAAGAAATCAAGGTTTGTGGTTCAGAGGAGAGCTGTGATGTCACTGGCTGCTAGCAGGGGTTGTCAGTAAATTAATAGGTTAGTGAAGACATATCAAAGTCTCCAAATCTTTTTTTCTGGATCACAGATCACTTTGCATCTTATATAACTAGGGTTTCTTAACATATGTGCTATGATAAGCACTCTGTTCTGCCTGTCTGCCTTATTGCTTCCACTTGAAAGCTTTTGATTGCAAAAATTTAGATCACAGATATCTAAAAAATATTTATCTTACAAGAATAAAAATCAAATTGAATAACTTGAAACATTAAAATTATATTTTCAGTACAGAAATTGACAGCTCTCAAAAATTTCCTAT
Organism: Oceanodroma leucorhoa; assembly: GCA_030449065.1. Lineage (NCBI taxonomy): Eukaryota > Metazoa > Chordata > Aves > Procellariiformes > Oceanodroma > Oceanodroma leucorhoa. Next base: position 513,599 of record JASVER010000136.1, on the reverse strand, counting down.
TAGACAGAAATTAATAACATCCTGCTAGTTCTAGCCAAAGGCCCATGTAGATCGACCGTGGATTGACTAGGGAAGAGTATAAGGACGTAGGAAACACAGAACAATGCATCCCTAAATAGAGGGATATATTTATTTTTCCCACTTTCAACAGTTTACAGTTTAGGGACTTCCTAAACTAAAAGTATCTCTGCATTTAATAGAACTCAGTGAATTTCTACTAATTTCCCAGACTCTTTTTTAGTCCATGTAGAATTTTAATCTTCACAATACCCTGTGGCTAGGATATTAATGAATTAACATTGTATTGTATAGACAAATATCTTCTTTTGTTTGTTCTGAAACTTCCAGTTGCTAGTTTCCTCCAAAACCTAACTTCATTTCTTGGGAGTGCCATTGTGCTGTAATCATTTTCACCTGATTTTGTCTTTCGGAACAACTTTAATCATCTCCTTAWCAAAAGAGGGTAAAAAAGAAACAGAACCTGGTATTGAAGAGGAATTCAATATTCTAAGGAAAGCATTTTCTCTGGGGAAAATTTCAGCTGAAACATGATTTTGGCCACTGGTTCAACTATTTTTAAAATTATACTCCTCTCAAATTTTAAAAAAGTAAACAGCATGCATGACCATTATAAGATTTGCATTTCTAGTGCTTTTCATTGATAGCAAAAATTAATTTGGAATGAAGACATGTAAAAATATGGCAATGRTGCTACAAATTTGAAATAATAACTTTTGGTTAAGACATAAGGGAAGACTCCTCTTGATTTCAATTTGAAACAAAGGTTTAGGTAAACTGTTCTGCAACAAAATTTAGAAATCTAATGCTTTAAAGTGATTTTAAGTGCATATTCAGATGTCTGCTACAAAATAGCACTATATAGTTTTTTAAAATTGAAGGTAATATTTATAATTATTGTGGTAGTCTTTGTCTTCCAGTCAGTCATATATTCAGTTAGATAAATATTTTGAATTAGCCATCTCGATGACAAAATAACTTTGGTCAAATAGTCTTTTGGATGAATAATTGTAATGTTCAGCAAGCACCCATTTCTGTTCTCGACGTGTTTGAAATTGCTTTTGTGATCAGGAGAATATTTGTAGCAAAATATTTGTGATGATAGAGTGACTAAGAATAGTTATTACAGTTTCAGTAGGAGACAAGGTAGGCTCCATTTTGACTTGTGCTGACTGCAGAATGTAGTTGTCTGGAACAATCTACATGAAAGTGCAAGGGACACTGTACCCTGCATGGCTGCAGTAACATGCTTCAATTCTGACACTGCAGGAATATCCTCTCTTCAATATTTTTTCTGCCCTATCTGTTCTAGATATGTCAAGGACGCCGTAAGAAACTGAATTTGTTAGATTCAAGCAGACATTAAAATCATTATTTATTACCTTAAAGTTATAATGTTTTACTGCTACTGAATTATAATATCTTCTTGTTCATGATAAACTACTTGTATTGAAGTATATCATGTGCAGAAGGTAACAGTGGTTAGGGAAAGGTAATTTTTTTTTCTCCTTTCAGATCTTGATTCTTGCTGTTTCAAAATGCCATTACTACATGAACTCCACAGCAAAGACATCTTATGTAGAAAATAATTTTGTTAGCTAAGGAATAATGAACAGACAAAAATTGCTGTTGCACCTTAGGTAAGGAGAAGGCATTACTAACCTAAGGACAACAACACAAAAAAAGTCCCAGGTGCTTATCAGCAAATTCAATTACACTAACAAAAAATGACTTATAAATGCAAAGCTAAGAAGGACTTTATACACTCAGGTGTTTTTTTCATAGTTGCCTTTTCATGGATCTTTACTTGAATTTGATGAGATAGGAGTAAAAGGAAACATCAAGTATTCATGGGCAGAATACATATATTAAAAATAATGAAATTGCTCTGCATATAGTAGCTTACCCAGCAGATTGTCACAGCATGCACTCTCATTAGGATGTCTGCTTGAAACTTAGATTCCTGGCATAAGGTAAAAATGGAATATCCAGGTGATGGAGGCTAGACACAGGTATTTATCATTATACTAAACTGTTTTTCAAAGAACTGTGAAGTCTATAGATCTTTTGTAATAGATATGCACTGACAGTTATTTTAGACTGTTTTCAGACACTTTTTGAGTCTTCTTTAAACTAACCACTGATTTGCACTCTGTTAACAGAAAGTTAAGGGGATAGCAGAAAAAATAGGGAAAGCTGAACATTTTGGGAATTGTTGTGATGCCAATTTGTATGCATTTGAGTTACTTTCTAGCCTGCTGGGGCAACAATGGCTCTTTGTATAATTTACTTCATCCTAGGAAAGCCAGTATCTAAAACTATACCAGAATTATACAGTGTGCAGAAAAGAATAAACCTGTTAGTTATATAAAAGAATGAAACTGATAGCTATGAGAGAGAGAGAGGGAGGGAGAGAAGAAGGGAGGAAGAGAGAGGAAGACGGAGGAAGAAAGGAAGGAAGSAAGSAAGCAAGCAAGCAAGCAAAAGAATGAAAGGACGAATACAGGAGTCTGGCTTTCTCAAGCTGAAGCCTAAGACACGATAAATGGTGCCTTACCTGAAGCCCATTTCTTACAGCATGATGACACTTCTTATTTTAGATGCCTCCTACCATTACTGCCAAGAAACCTGTCCCTGTATCCACTGAAAATGAATTTCTGTGCACAGCCTGATCCTCACTGTGGCAGGTGACAGATATCCTGACAGCCTAGAGAACCCATTAAGAACATCATGTGAGAAAAAAGGGGAATTAAAATAAAAAAAAAAAGGAAACTAGGTGGACCATGAAAAAAAACAAACAAGCAAAAAAAAGCCAAAACATTCATTTTTGCAGTGGAGTCAATGCAATATTTTTTCCCAATATAGTTTCTGCTTAAAAGCCCTGACTCATAAACATTGCTCTGTCAAAAATGTTACATGAACAGACTCTAATTAAGMATTTTAACCTCTTTAAATTATGTGGTACATTTTCATTAAATCCATGACAAGTCAGCCACACAACTCCCATGCAAGAGAATTTATATTACTAAATCTCTTAGCTACCACCTAAGTACCTCACTCTTACTGTATGCTTAATTTTTATTATTGGTTGGGATTTTACTTTGCTTTGTACAGTTCAATTACTGATTTCTTAATATGGTGAAGAAAAAAGCTCCAAGCAGTAACAAGAAGTAAACTATCCCTTGCAAATAAACATCTACCTGACCGGTGTGTTCTAAAGTCAATTTATATTCTTATTCCCCAGCTGTGCACAGTAAGCATAGATGAATCCTATTACAAAACAAACAAACAAATAAATAAACAAACCCRAAGTAACTTCTGCACGTCTTCATTCAGTTTATAAATTAATTCCATGTGCTCAGTTTTGCCTTAACAGTAATCAGGTGTTTAGCATGTCATAGAGGAATGGGAAGTGTATCTATGGGTAACTGTGTTTAAAAAGTTGCTCTACCAACACATGCTTGTAATGGAAGCTATTGATGTTTTAGACATGATAAATGGATTTATCTTACTCTGGGAGTCTATGATTTTCTTTGCTTTGAATGGTATAATAGATAACATTTGTTCTAATTCTTTGTTCAAAATAGGTATGTGTTCTGTTCTTTTTAAAAGATATGGATGGACAGCAGAGAGGAAGGTTTCCTGTTTGCCTTTTCCTGTTGCTTTCYGGGTCAGATAGAAGTGCCTGCAAAGAACAGAACATTATGCTTTCACTGGAAATAAAGAAGTATTTTCAGGGTAGTACAGAGAGACACAGCAGGAATTTATAGCAGTTTCACTACTGAGATCAGTGAGAAAATACACAGACAAGTCCCTTCCTGAAAAAAACTTGATTGTACTGTGCAAACCACAAAGCCAATAAAAGTTGTTTTAGAGCAAGACTGGAAGAAAACATTCAGCATGGCAGGACACAGTAGGCAGAGCAGAGATTTGTTAATAAACTCTTTAATTCTCATATTGTCTTATTACATGGGTCTGAATTTTCTCATTGCCCTAGTTTGTGTTCAAATAAAACCTGGCATTAGTAGGTCAAAGGTCTTTCTGATGCTTTTGTAGTGCATGTTTATTAGCTTTTTAGTTCAGATCACAGGTTGCCTTGTGAAGCAAATCTTCCAATATTTCCCCTTGCTATATTTGGTCAACATCATAAAACAGTCTTCGAGAACATAAAGAGTGTTCTTTTGGATGAGACCTAAGCAAAAGGTGTTCTCTTGGAGTGCTTTTAATGTRCTACATTGCTAATGGCCAGTTAGTCTGTGGCATCCACCTAGAATTACTCTATTACAAAAAAAGTGTTTAATGTGTACACTGGGTCATCAGAATCAATTATTTCTCCTTATGCATCCGCTCCTATTGGGACATACATTGGCTAAGAATGCTTACTCTAAGAAAGGAGGTACAAGGAGATCCACTTCACAAAGCTGGCTAGTCCTTTTATGCAGAAAATCAGGATCAAACAGAAAGAAGAGAACATCTRCCAAAACCACAGCTGTTTCAGTTCAAAGTCCTATGTCTCAGCTGAAATCCACCTCCAAATACATTTTTAGATAAGGTGCTACATTTGCCCCTAAAGTGGTAAAAGCTTGGTTATGCATTTTATGATGTTACACTCTCTGGTAATAGAATGGGTAAGTAACTACAGTATTAACATAACTGCAGTGTGTTTAACCAAAGCATCAAAGAATTGAWTCTGGGTATCAGAATAATTCCGTAAAATAATTACACTCACTGTGATCTCATGAACTAATCTTTATGGTTATGTCAGTATTGCTGAATAGAAAAAGGCAGGGAATGATTTCTGGCCTCAGTTCCCAGTGGCTCTGGATGCTGAGAGCTAGCCCCTTCTATGCTGGATTGCATCGGAGAGATCTAGCTGGAGTCCTTTGAAACAGAGCCATGGGATGAACTAACAGCTAAGCAGAATGGCTGATTGGAACCATGTACTTATACTCACTATTCAAGTTCAAGGTCACCAATGATTCTCTTCTATTTTGCACTATAGACATACTGTATGTCAGTGAAGATCCTGAGCTAATGATACAAAAGATCATCTCAGTCCAAGTTGTTTCACTTTCTTTTGTCAGATGGATGAATGTTTAAGGATTCTTCCAATGAAGTTTAAAGACTGGTAAGAATGCAGATAGGGCTGTATGACTCAAGAAGCTCAGCAAAGGGAAATACAACATCCTGTTCCTGGAAAACAACCACCCCATGCAGCAGAACAAGCTGGGGCGGGCTGACTGACTGGGAAGCACCTCTGTAGAGAGGGACATTGGGGTCCTGGTAGGCAACAAACTGACAGTGAGCCAGCCATGTGCCCTTGCRGGAAAGCAGCTAATGGTATCCTGGGCTGCATTAGGGAAGAGCATTGCCAGCTGGTAATGGGAGGTGATCCTTCCCCTCTACTCGGCACTGGTGAGGCCACACCTGGAGTACTGTGTCCAGCTCTGGGTTCCTCAGCACAAGAGAGACAATACTGGAAAAAGTCCAGCAAGGGGCCATCAAAGATGATGAAGGGACTGGAGCATCCCTGCTATGAAGAAAGGCTGAAAGAGCTGGGACTGTTTAGCCTGGAGAAGAGGAGGCTCAGGGGGAATCTTCTTAATATCTATAAACACCTGAGGGGAGGGTGCAAAGAGAATGGAGTCAGGCTTTTTTCAGTGGTGCGCAGTGACACGAACAGAAGCAATGGGCACAGACTGAAACACAGGAGGTGTCATCTGAACATCAGGAAACACTTTTTCACTGTGAGGGTGACTAAGCACTGGCACAAGTTACCCAGAGAAGTTGCGGGGTCTCATTCTGTGGAAATATTTAAAAGTTGTCTGGATGTGGTCCTGGGCAACCGGCTATAGGTGGTCCTGCTTGAGTAGGAGGACTGAATAAAATAATGTCCAGAGGTCCMTTCCAATCTCAACAATTTTGTGATTCTGTGACTGCTACGGTTGCAGTTGACTACTGAAAAGAATCATAGTTAATAATTAGTTATAACTATTTTTCATCTGTGATGCCCACTGCTGTTTTATTTCATCTAGTGGAATCTGGTTATTAGAACCAGATTCTTGAAAGGTATGTGGGATGTGTGTAGCTATAAATTGAAGAAATGTAAGATGGAAACAAATGTGTAGGCATATKGGGATACTTATTATTTTCACAYGTGGAAAATATTTCATTCCTGAAGATTTTTAGATTAAAAACGTCATGATGCTCTGATGATGATCTAGTATTGTGGGTACCAGTTACTGTAGTTAAAATGTAACAGGAAAGCATTAATAGTGAACTCAATTTCAACAGTTTTAAATGTTAGGTTATACTGCTCTTTGCTGCAATTATCTTGTTAGGGTCATTGTAAAGGAGCAGAGCCCATTTAATGCTAGTGCTCCTGTTATTAGCACTTTTTTTTTTAGGACAAAGGAATTCTGAAAAGTTTTGTCTGAAGGAGAAATTGTTTAGTCTATCAAATTTTAAATTATGTTTTGAGGTAAACTCTTTTAATCTATGTATAAATTTCAGAACAATTCAGAAACAGGAAATGCTGAGGCACCTTAGGTCAAATTGGTCTCACCTAACTTCATACTGAGGAAAAATCTGTCATATGATTAGAACTAAGTAGTGCCAGATGTGCCCATTTCTCTATTAAAAGCATTAGCTAACACTGGCTCATAGGTAGGTGGTTTCTAGAAAAAGTTCTCAGGGAGATTAAAGAAGGAGACACTCCTTGCTTGCAGGAGAAAGAATAAGCTGTCTTTGAAAGTACAGTGAGAAAGAATATAGCAGAATCCTTCATAGTAAAATGTGAAAAAAAAAAAAAAAAAAGGAAATCTAGGTAAAGGTAAAATAACTAGAAGTCATCTTAGTCTCGTTAGAAAATGATTACTACAAAGTGTCAATTGGGATTTATAACTAGGATGAAACTTTAAGTTACAAAAATTAATACACTGTGGTGARTTGACCCTGGCTRGATGCCAGGCGCCCACCAAGCCGCTCTATCACTCCCCCTCCTCAGCTGGACAGGGGAGAGAAAAATATAATGAAAGGCTCACGGGTCAAGATAAGGGCAGGGAGACATCACTCAACAATTACCATCACAGGCAAAACAGACTCKGCTTGGGGAAATTAAGTTAACTTATTGCCAATCAAATCAGAGTAGGGTAATAAGAAATAAAACCAAATCTTAAAACACTTCCCTCCCCCCTCCTCCCTTCTTCCTGGGCTCAACTTTACTCCTGATTTCTCTACCCCCTCCCCCGCAGCAGCGCAGGGGGACGGGGAATGGCGGTTGTGGTCCGTTCATCACATGTTGTCTCTGCCACTCCTTCCACTTTACACTCTTCCCCTGCTCCAACATAGGGTCTCTCCCATGGAAGACAGTCATCTGTGAAATTCTCCAATGTGGCTCCTTCCCACGGGGTRCAGTTCTTCATGAACTGCTCCAGCGTGGGTCCCTTCCATCGAGTGCAGTCCTTCAGGAACAGACTGCTCCAKCGTGGGTCCACCACGGGGTCACAAGTCATAGAATCATAGAATCATTAAGGTTGGAAAAGACCTCTAAGATCATCGTGTCCAACCATCAACCCAGTACCCATGCCCACTAAACCATGTCCCAAAGCRCCACATCCACACGTTTTTTGAACACCTCCAGTGAYGGTGACTCCAYCACTTCCCTGGGCAGCCTGTTCCAATGCCTGACTACCCTTTCAGTGAGGAAATTTTTCCTAATATCCAGTCTAAACCTCCCCTGGCGCAACTTGAGGCCATTTCCTCTCGTCCTATCGCTTGTTACTTGGGAGAAGAGACCAACACCCGTCTCTCTACAGCCTCCTTTCAGGTAGTTGTAGAGAGCAATAAGGTCTCCCCTCAGCCTCCTCTTCTCCAGGCTAAACAACCCCAGCTCCATCAGCCGCTCCTCAGAAGACCTGTTCTCTAGACCCTTCACCAGCCTCATTGCCCTTCTCTGGACACGCTCCAGCACCTCAATGTCCTTCTTGTAGTGAGGGGCMCAAAACTGAACACAGGATTCGAGGTGCGGCCTCACCAGTGCTGAGTACAGGGACACAATCACCTYCCTACTCCTGCTGGCCACACTATTCCTGATACAGACCAGGATGCCGTTGGCCTCCTTGGCCACCTGGGCACACTGCCGGCTCATGTTCAGCCAGCTGTCAACCAGCACCCCCAGGTTCTTTTCTGCCGGGCAGCTTTCCAGCCACTCTTCCCCAAGCCTGTAGCGTTGCCTGGGGTTGTTGTGACCCAAGTGCAGGACGCGGCACTTGGYCTTGTTGAACCTCATGCAATTGGCCTCGGCCGATTGATCCAGCCTGTCCAGATCCCTCTGCAGAGCCTTCCTACCCTCAGGCAGATCAACACTSCCRCCCAAYTTGGTGYCATCTGCAAACTTACTGAGGRTGCACTCGATCCCCTCATCCAGATCACTGATAAAGACGTTAAACAAGACGGGCCCCAAAACGGGCCCTGGGGAACACCGCTCGTGACCAGCCGCCAACTGGATTTGACTCCATTCACCACAACTCTCTGGGCTCGGCYGTCCAGCCAGTTTTTTACCCAGYDAAGAGTAYACCCGTCCAAGCCATGAGCCGCCAGCTTCTCCAGGAGAATGCTGTGGGAGACAGTGTCAAAGGCTTTGCTGAAGTCCAGGTARACCACATCCACAGCCTTCCCCTCATCCACTAGGCAGGTCACCCAGTCGTAGAAGGAGATCAGGTTGGTCAAGCAGGACCTGCCCTTCATGAACTCATGCTGGCTGGGTACAATCCCCTGGTTGTCCCGCACCTGCCTCGTGAGCGCCCTCAAGATGAACTGCTCCATGATCTTCCCCTGCACCGAGGTCAGGCTGACAGGCCTATAGTTCCCCGGATCCTCCTTCCGGCCCTTCTTTAGATGGGTGTCACATTGGCAAGCCTCCAGTCATCTGGGACCTCCCCTGTTAACCAGGACCGSTGATAAATGATGGAGAGTGGCTTGGCAAGCTCCTCCACCAGCTCCCTCAGTACTCTCGGGTGGATCCCATCCGGCCCCATAGACTTGTGTATGTCCAGCTGGCGTAGCAGATCATTAACCTCTTCCTCTTCGATTATGGGGGGTGTATTCTGATYTCTRTCCCTGTCTTCCAGCTCAGGGGGGTGAATACTCTGAGGATCACCGGTCTGAATATTAAAGACTGAGGCAAAGAAGGCATTAAGCACCTCAGCTTTTTCCTCATCCTTGGTGGCAATGTTCCCCCCGGCATCCAATAAGGGAGGGAGATTCTCCTTGGCCCTCTTTTTGTCGTTAACATATTTGTAAAAACATTTTTTGTTGTCCCTGACGACAGTAGCCAGACTGAGTTCCAGCTTTGCTTTTGCCTTCCTAATTCCCTCTCTGCACGACCTGAYGAGATCCCTGTACTCTTCCTGAGTCGCCCGCCCTTCCTTCCAACAGCGATAGACTCTCCTTTTTTCCCTGAGTCCCAGCAAAAGCTCCTTGTTCAGCCAGGCCRGTCGTCTTCCCCGCCAGCTCCTCTTACGGCACACGGGGACAGCCCGCTCCTGCGCCTTTAAGACTTCCTCCTTGAAGAACGTCCAGCCTTCCTGGTCCCCTTTGCCCTTCAGGACCGCTTCCCAMGGGACTCTCTGAACCAGCGTCCTGAACAGGCCAAASTCTGCCCTCCGGAAATCCATGGTAGCRGTCTTGCTGACCCCTCTCCTTACTTCCCTGAGAATTGAGAATTCTATCATGTCATGGTCGCTGAGCCCCAGACGGCCTCTGACCACAACATCTCCCACCAGTTCTTCTCTGTTGGTCAACAGCAGGTCGAGCGAGGCACCTCCCCYGRTAGGCTCGCTTACCAGCTGCGTCAGGAAGTTATCCTCCACACACTCCAGGAACCTCCTYGACTGTTTCCTCTCTGCCGTGTTGTATTTCCAGCAGACGTCGGGCAAGTTGAAGTCCCCCACAAGGACAAGGGCTAGTGATCGCGAGACTTCTGCCAGCCGCTTGTAGAACATTTCATCGACCTCTTCATCCTGGTTGGGTGGTCTATAACAGACTCCCAGCAGGATATCCGCCTCACCGGCCTTCCCCCTCATCCTAACCCATAAGCACTCAACCCGATCATCACAAACGTCCTGCCAGCAAACCTGCTCCAGCGTGGGCTCCTCTCTCCACAGGTCCTGCCAGGAGCCTGCTCCAGCACAGACCTCCCACAGGGTCACAGCCTCCTTCAGGTGCACSCATCTGCTCTGGCATGGGGTCCTCCACAGGCTGCAGGTGGTTATCTGCTCYACCCTTAACCTCCATGGGCTGCAGGGGGACAGCCTGCCTCACCATGGTCTTCACCACAGGCTGCAGGGGAATCTCTGCTCCGGCGCCTGGAACACCTCCTCCCCTCCTTCTTCACTGAACTGGGTGTCTSCAGAGTGGTTTCTCTCACAGTTTCTCTCTGTCCTCCCTCACAGCTGCTGTGCAATGTTTTTTCCCCCCTTCTTAAACACATTGTCCCAGAGGCACTACCACTGCCACTGATGGGCTCAGCCTTGGCCAGTGGTGGGTCTGTCTTGGAGCTGTCTGGCATTGGCTCTATTGGACATAGGGGAAGCTTCTAGCAGCTTCTCACAGAAGCCACCCCAGTAGCCCCTTGCCACACAAAGCCAATACTTACACTGAAGGAAACTACTGAGGAACTGATGTTGGACTACAAAGCTGCTAACACTAATCAATTTTATCAAGTTTTCTTCAGTAAAATGTCATATATATTGTTATCCTTAGTGATTCCTACATTTCAGATTGATTCCTTTTAAAATGGAAGTATTTTTACACGTAGCATCAAAGTAAACACTGCTTTATCTTGAAGTATGAGCTGTTATTTTAAAAATACAAACTTATGGTAGAGCCATAAATTGTTCCTAATAAATTCAGAGATAGACTTTAATTGTTTTAGACAACTATATCATAAGAATATTCACATTTAGAAGAACCATTTAACATTTTTTGGGTCTCCACCAATGGCATAATAAGTTGAGAAGGGAATTGTCCCTAGGCTGAAGGATGCTTTGCAGCTGTTTAGAAGTAGAAGCCTTAGAAAAGAAATGGTCAGGTTACTATACTGGGGTAAAACTGAAGGATTCAACTGTCTTAAGAAAAGAAAAGAGAAAAAAAGAGAAGACAAGAAAAGAAAAGAGAAGAAAGGAAAAGAGAAGAAAGGAGAAAAGAGAAGAAAGAAAAGAAAAGAGAAAAGAAAAGAAAAAAAAGAAAAGAGAAAAAAAGAAAAGAAAAGAAAAGAAAAGAGAAAAGAGAAAAGAAAAGAAAGGAAAGGAAAGGAAAGGAAAGGAAATTAGAATGGAAACTGAGAGCAGAGCAGAAATAAAACAACAGTAACGTTTAAAAATGCTGGAAACCCCTTACTACCTTTCTTTTTCACTCTCACATTAGATATGTTGCATTTGTCATCATTCAGCAGAGATTTTTCCCATGATAAAGCAGGGCCAAGCAGTTTCAGATTCTACACCACACTCATCTATTTTTGCCCCAGCCGTAACCCCTAACCGTTGTTATACATACAATTTTGGGTTTTCAGATTGTGTTTAATGGAATGATTTTCCTATGCACTTCTAGTCATTGATACACATACAGTTGCACGAGCAGTGGAGGGTCAGGGACAAGTCATCAGCTGAAGGGAAAAGATGKGTAGAAGCTAGTTATTATCAATTTGCTGTTATGAGATATAGTAGTTCATAAGTAGTATTAAAATGAATGTAAACTTTGAGCTAGTAAAAATAAAGTATCTGGAAATGCTTGTAAGTTCAATCCTATAATTCTGGCCACAGAGACATTTAACCAATATTTATTTTTTAATATTTTCTTTGCTTTGATTTTTTTTTTTCTGTCAGAAAAATAACTTTCAGAACTTTAGCCCAGCTTTTCTTCTGAAGGAAATACCTATAAACCTCTGTTTAATGTTAACATGTATAACCTCTGTACTATGATTCAAATTAATATTAATGCTTTTGCCTAGAAGATAGTTTCTGAAAGAGGATGTCACATACAYCTAATACACTCTGGTAAAATACCATGAACATATCTAGCACCAGGGCTTGATGAAGTAAATAAGGATTTTATACTAGACTGTGTAAACTAACTTGCTTTTTTGTCAATATCATTTCATACAAAAAGAAACAATCTTAAAGTAAGTAACAAAGCTGACTTAATTTTAATGCAAGAAAATCTATCACAAGGATTTATAGTGCTGCTGTGTTTCAATCAACTCARGAGTTAGCAATTTATAATCTTTTGATCTACTGAAACCAGTCTGGCACAGATCAAAACAACTAAACAAGAACTGCAGGGTACAAAAGTATTCCTTGTAGGAATTAATAGATAATAAAATAAGATACATCACAGAGCTTTATTAAATATTGTAATAAAATCTTTGGAAAGGTGAAAGACAATTCCCAAGGGTAGCACAATCTGCTATAGTAGGAAACAAAACAAAACAAATATTGATTTATATTTCAAGCTCAAACTTTTGCATTTACAAAAAAGAAAAAATATGTTAAGATCTGGAGTTTCGTAAACAGGTACCTCTAGGACCATATTTAGGTTATAAGCTGTGCTACTTTGAAAACTATTATTAATTCTTGAGCTATTCATAATGTATAGTAAGGATCTGTAGCTGCATTTCTGAAGGTACATCTGCATTGTATCCAAACGGTGTGTCTACACTGCTCACAGCCTCTCTAGATTAGACTGACTGAATGCTACTACTCAAGATACCCCATATATCGTCCCTGCTTTATATCATTAAAACAATTCTTATTTTTGTGGAATGGTTTTGTTCCAGATCTTCAGAATGAGGGAAGGTCATTGCAAACTTCATGGTGCCTTTAAAACAGGAAAATATGTTGTGTCATAAAGGGTATTTGAGCATGCCAAGAATGTTTCAACATTGCTTGAGCACTGAGTAAACTGGAAGGAGCCAAATTAGTTGCAGTCTTATGCATACCGCTTAATGGGTGCTATGACTGGAGTGAACTATTACCCAAAACACATGMAGGAAATAGTTGAGTAACTCCCAAAGACAATCCAGAGGCAATTAATGTTTATGCAACCAAAAGAGCAGGATCTGTGAGTGAACAAGAACAGTATAGCTATGTCTTAAACACAACCTCACATTGGGCAATTCCTGACAATCTCAAAGGGAAGCAGGGTCTACATCTGTATTAGAAAGTTAGACAGTGCTATAGAATGTTCTGGGAGAGGATGACCTGTCTACACTGCCAGCTTCTCCAAAGCAAGTGGCCACATATGATATCTTTCCAATAGGCTTATTGAAAACTTCCTTAAGTCCATATATAGAAAGTTTTTACTGTACTTGGTTTTGGTTGAATGCATATGTAGTTTCCTAGTAGATATTTTTTTCTTTGCTTAGCCAAGTATTAACTTGTTGCACAAGATAGATGGGAGCATAATTGTTATTCATATTTTTGGAGCATTCCTGTGTTAAGGTGTTGTGATCATACAAATACCTCAGGACAAAAATAGATACATTTTAGATGTCATTCATTTCTATCTAAAGCAGACTGGGACTGTACTCTGTTGATGACTATTTCTCTCTGATAAAGAATATAGACATTTAGCTCAACTCCAGGGGCAAATGTCCACCTGCTTATCATGTATTTCCTAGATGAAATCACTCTTATTCCCCGCATTTTAATCTAAGCCTAAATAAATTTGGGCYTTTGTTCAATGCAATTAACTGTAGGCATTTAAATGAGATGCAAAAGTTAGGCATCTTTTCATTTTGTGTTTTCTCTACTTCAGAAAATAGAAAACAATAGAAGCCTCTTAAGGTTTTTCTATTGAACACAGAAGACACCTAAGAGTGTCAAGGTTCCTAATTTAGTTACTTCTTTGACTATCTAAAATTTGCTAGCATAAATTCAAATGATGTAAAGACTTAGTAGGGATTTCAGAAGASCTTATTTGCAATTCAGTTGCTTAAGCCCTTTAAAAATATACCCTACGTGTCTTTGGATGGGATTTATCTGCCCAGATGAAGACGTATATTCTCTAGTCACCCTTTTCTCCCTTTAGAGATACTTTTACAGTAAAATTCATATTATTGTGAAGTAAACGTCGAGCATAAATTAGATTAAATATGTTCTAAAAATGCATTTATCTCCTAAAAAATACAGAAGGAGTCAAGGAAACTAGTTTGGGTRTACGTACCTCCATTTAGTCAGATGTATCCCAGCCTTATGTCCAAGTTTTTTTCAATGACTTTTCAGGGACCAAAAAGCTTGATCAGAACAATAGTTCTTTAGCAAAGGTAGTCATGTGACAAAGAAGAACCTCAAATAGCAATCTTTGCCAGTGTAATGTTATGTATTTCACCCAGGTTTTTCTTGAGAAGCTGTCTCCTTAAACTGACTATTGTTTTTAATGAGGGTTTTAAACTCCCACAATTCACCACATTTGCCATGGTCTATGACCAGCTAACACTGCCTTTATTTAACCCAGTAATTAAGATTTTTATTTTATGGTTCAGAATGATAAAATTTAAAAATGAAGCCTTGCATGTTATTCTAATATCAAGTTATCATAGCTACTAAAAAGCTACTACCTTTTCCCTCATCTTGAAGCATATTCATTATAACTATCTGTATACAGTATAATTTTCAGCATTATTCCATTACCCCTGGAGGGGAAATGAGCCTGGGTCTTTTTAAGACATTGGTATTCACTGCATCAAGCACTTCTGCAATAATCTGACCATTCAAATAGTAGTTAATAGATTAATTATTCTTTAAGATGATAGCATAAATCTCATTTAGGATAAAAAAATTGTTATAAACCAGAAAGGAATAAATTATAGCCAAATTCTTGACAAAACATGGTTGTAATTTATCCTGGCTGGTAATTTAGAAAACTTTTTTTTTTCCCAGATTAGTCTGTTTTTAATAAGGCAACTAATATTACACTACAGGTATCAACTCAGCACTCTCTCCCAGATGTATGTTAAAATATATGTATATTTCCTTTTGATTACAATTATATCACCATCTATACAAGAAACAATTTGCCTCTGGAAGTAAATACCACCTACAGATACAGACCTTGTACAGGTAGGTACAATAACATTCGTCRTTTTGAAGCACAAAACTCCATGTTTTCTGATGCTCTGGATTTTATCCAACTTTACATTGTACTCAGTGCAAATGAAATAGGTCATGATTTTAAGTGCCAGTAGTTTGTATTTTTTTTCTGAAACAAAGCTTTCCGTCTAAGCTATCTGATGTCTTAATGAACTTAGGACAGTCTGAAAGTAGGGATTTCTCCTGCTGTTCTGATATAGTAAAATAAAGACAYGTTTGTTGTACACATGGCTTCAGATATCTCCTTCTTTTGATTGTGTTGGCTGCATTCACCACATCTACCCATCTAGGACCTGAACAATTACCAACTGTTTCAGTTAGCTTGAATCAGCACAGAATACTGACATTTTTAAAAAGGACAACATCAATGATAACAWGAGGGCAAAATATTTTTAGGTTATATAACGAGAGAAAAATGAGTTTTTTCTGTCATCAAATGATAGTATCTAGATTACTTTGACATGTTATTTAAGAGTCACAATACCATATTCATACAATGCAAGCCATTCATATAATTGCATTTTGAATTCTCGCAGGAATCTCAAGTGAAATATCAAATTTTGAACACTATATAGAAACATGTATCATACAAAAGCTGAGTGAGAGGATGTAGGGTCCAGCTTGAAAGAACAGAGAAACAGGATAAGGGAACTACTTAGGACAGAATTTCTAATGGAGGAAGGAGGTACACTCCTCATCCTTCAAAGTAGATTTGAATACAGAATCTAAAGGATCACCTGACCTTTACTATGATTCTATAACCCAGTTCTCAGCTAGGTGGAACTAACTATGGGTTATATTATTTCTGTGGATGTGATGAATATTCTGGCACTTCCTAGTGAACCTTTCTGCTAAAATACKTTTGGGGGTCATTAGGTTGAGAAAGTGTGTCCTGCAAACAGGTGAACCAGAATGATGTCTGGTACGAACACGTGATGCATTGGATGGAGGAGATCCTTCTGTGTGATCAGCCTTCTTAAGCTCATAGCTCTGGGAACCACAAGCTGCCACAGGTGGAAATAAGTGCTTTCCTTTTTCCTCTTGTTTCCTCTCTGAGTGAAAAAGGTTTTATTAACCCTGCAATGGGCTGTGGTCCTATCAGACCTGCAATTCATCAAAGGATAAATATCTCTCATACCTGGCACTTGGACTGTAATTCCATCACTTCACTGAGAAAACTTCGGTGCAGACCAATGGCATTTACTGTGCTAAGTTCAGCTATTGGAGAAGACAGTTTCTGAGCAGCTTATTATGAGACAATAAGAAAGCATGGTGCATGGAGAATATGTGCAGGTCGTGGAGGACCTGCGCCTGTGGCAGGGACAGAGTGAAGTATTTGGGCACAGACGTACCATAAAACACTTGTGGAATGCAGCAACTATTTGGAGACCATAAGACGGATGCCAGATTTGAAAGAAAGCAGGAGGATTCACTTGAAATAATTCAGAGAAGTAAAGGATAAAAAAACCCCAAACAACACAACTAGTGGAAATATGTGTCAAAATGTCTGAACTTTATCCTGACACTGGATTTTATATGCACTTGTCATGCTGTTTTCATTTACTTGTCTGCTCTTATAAATATTTTCACTGTATGCATATTCTTATTAAAAAAAAAAACAACTTGAAATAAATCAGGGTCATCTCATGAAGAAAATCAGTGGCAAACATGTCACGTGTTCATTTAAGGCTGAGAGGTACACAGGAAGTATACAGTTAAATGATGACTTAATAATTTTGCAATATCTGCTTTTGCCCACTTTCTTCACCCAGCCAGTTAATCAAACTGAGGCATATCTCTGTAACCTTAGTAAGTTACTGAGTGCTCTGGGACAGTCCTGAGGCCAACATTTACAGAGTTTAAGGTGATCTGATATATTCTAAAATAAGGTCAAGACAATATGTTTCCTGTAACTTGCTACTTCTCTTTATAAGATTTCCAGGTGGTGGTTTTTTTTTGCTTTAAACTAGCTAATGTTACATTACCGAGTTCAGAATAGAACTTGTCCAAAGGAAATCCCTAAAATATGCATATAGGTTGCAGGCCCAAAACATCACCATTTTCACTCTACAGACCCACTCCTGTTGCRCCTCTCTACAGGCTAATATAGATCAAGCTTCAGCTACTGTTTATAATGCTCTACATCTACCATAGTAGCTGTAATGCACTATTCCCCTTTGCCCTTCATTTCTTGTTCAGAGGAGATCTGTAAAGTGAACTTTGAGAAGTTTCTGAAAGTACATCATTCCAGGCAGAGATTGTAGAGCTGTGTTGAATCCTAAACTAAGGACTTTACCATTTACTTTCTGTTCACATTAAACTATTTTTCTTTCAGACACACCTTGAAGAAAAAAAAAACCTGCTGTATGCAATATATTATTTCTATTGAGTAATACCACCAACTTACATATCGACTGAACAAAATCTTCACTTATATCTCATAAAGATTTCACTTTGTCTGATATATTRGTTGTAAAAGCTACTCTCTTTAAATCTAGCTACCTAAATTGAATTATAGAATCATAGAATCATTAAGGTTGGAAAAGACCTCTAAGATCATCAAGTCCAACCGTCGACCCAACCAATCTTTTAAAAGGATGATAACAGGAAAACAAAATCTTCTATGAGCACAGTACTCATACCATGACTATTAGATCACTACTGGTCAATGACCTGATTCATGTTTACCATGTGCATCTTGCATCTCCTTCTTTTGTGAGCTTCACTCATTTTRCTAAAGATTCTTGCTGCTCTTCTTATAAGTACATAGGGCAGAGGGTGCATCTCTTCATGATGTCTTGTTGACAATATCCAGGATGAAGACCAAATGAACAAGCATCTGAGGACAAATGAAAGGCATCTGAGAATGACCTGGGTTCATCAGGTCTAAGCAAATGACAAAAAGAAGATAAAAGGTACTTCCAAATAGCAAATACACAGTTTCCAGTCAATTATTCCTATTCACATACAAAAAAAAACATTCTAGGGATGGGAATTTTTTAAAATCAAAAAATCTAAAGAGGAGCATTGCCTGATCCTTACCGGGCATTTGTTAAATTATTACGAAATATTTGCTATTCACCAGCCATAGTTGCTGTTTTCCTCCTTTTCTGGAGAATGATAGCATTCATTTTGTAACAGCTGTGGAGTTCCCATTGTCTGCCTTGCTACATCTCATCAGTGTCAGAAATATTGAGTGTGCTCCATTTTTTTTTTCTTGTAAGAATTCTACAATACTCGTCTAGATGATATGATATATTGCTCCATTTCTAAATAGTTAAGTTAGTCCTATGTCCATCAAAGTGAATTTCTCTTAAACAAGTACTTTTTCCTGATGTGCAAACCAGGTCAGGTAAATTCTACAGTGTAGAACCAGTGCCTAACTTAAATATTCTGGTATCACTCCAGTTGCTATAATTGAGAGTGGCACACACATGTCATTTGGCATGGCAGAAATTTCCTTACTTTTTAAATCTGCAGTTGGGAGAGCAAAAATTTTAATGCCTAGTGATAAGTTCAGATATGTACATTCAATAGAAAATATTTGCCTTTTATTAAAAAAGGACTGTCATTTTTATTTGTTGCTGTGGAATGATTATTTAACTTGATTCCCTGATAGTTCATTCTTCCTCACTTCTTTAGAGGCTAACTTCATGCATCATGATTTATATAAATGTTGCATTTTTGTAGCACAAGTACTAAATGATGCTTTTCAAATTACAGTAATAGGTTGTATCCACCAATGTGCTTTATTTCTTGTTAACAAAATGGAAATGAGAATAAAGAGAATTGCATGACTGATTTCTTTGCTTTCCAAAACTCATTATACCAACTAATGTACATATGAAAATATCCCATTTAAGTTATTCTGAGATTTTTTTATGTGTCTAAACCCGATCTGATGTTTTGGATATCAGTAGATGCAAAGTATCAGCTATAAATCACAACTTAATTTATCTTCAGGTCCCAAAAGGCGTGAGAGCAATTACTGGGCAGAGAACAGATTTACAGACTTACTCATTATTCAAAGTGCATACTCTTCTTCCATAGGTTAACATTTGCTGTGTAAGGGAAGACCGGTGGTTTTAATTTAAAATCATATTCTGCTCGAACTCTAATGAAGACAGTCTTTCTGCTTTTGTTCCTTTCAACGTTTTCTGTACCAGTACAATATTTTTTCATAGTCAGTTACTGAAAAAGAATAAAAAAGCTTTAAGATACAGAAACTGACACTAGTGGGCTCTCTTAATCCATGGTACTTCTGAAAACAATTAATCTGCAAAAAATAGATGTAAAAAGTCCTCCTAGTGCAAAGAAGAGATTAATACCACAGCAAAAAATTGCTGTGGGCAAATACTGAATAGCAGTATGTTGTTAAGTGTTAAAACCCAGGAATCTGAGCAAGTGAGATGGTAGCTTTTCTATCACTTTCTTCATAATGGTTCGTTATACAAATGTCAATGTGAATAGTTTTCACTCCTATTTTAGGTGCTATTTGTATACCAGTATTAGAGGAACACTAAAATGTTGAAAGGAGGGAGCAACTGGATAATTTTTGAGACACTGAATGAGTGAGAGAAAAAACATTATAACCAGTTATGCCAGAACTTTTCCTTCTGCTTGTTGACGTACTTGCCTGGAGTAGGATAGGGGATGATTCTGTGGCCCTGTGGAACACAAGATTGATATTCGAGCCTGACAGTGATGCCCTCTCCAACCCTAATTGTTTTTAAAGCTTTAACAAGTGTCCATCAGTCAGTTCTCCTCTGTAATCTCAGTATTGCTCTTTGTCATTTTTAGGATCTTTATGTGTTTCAGGAAGACTCTTCTCAATGTAATAAGCACAGTAAATAGTATCATATTTACCTTATATACACCATTCTGGAGGCCCAAGAAGTGCAGGGCTGTAATGTTAAGCAGTAATGCAGATATTTGTAGTTATTTATTGCATTCATCTAATATAGATGGGAGGTTGAAAGGGCTAAGACCCTAAGACCAAAGGTAAATGTGAGGAATAAATGGGATGTGTATGACATTAGCATATAGTTAGAAAGGAGTTTTAATAGTATTAAGAGAAGAAAATGTCTCTATTCCTTCTCATAAAGGGTGGCTGATTGAATCTTATATAATGCCAGGTAGAAATTTAGTCCAGAATGAGTTCTTCATATTTCATGAACACTTTTGATTATAACTATCTCGATGAGCTCCACCTTTTATCCTGAGCTCCCTACTGGCTGGAGACTGACAAATTACCCTCGAAAAAAGTAGTCAAATCCTAACTCAATAGTCTGCTGTCAACAGGATGAGTTTATGCCAGGGTATATGGCATCTGAGAAAAGTGCTAGTAATGACAGACCAGTCAGAGCCCATTCAAAATATTCATCTAGAGAACAGCAAACTCCAAATAACAGCAATGAATTACCTGTGCAAAAGAGAAGTTAAGGAAAGAAGTACATCCCCAGACCACACTGGTGGGAAAGAAGATTTGAAAGATGGTGTCTTTTTGTAAGRAGGAGAGCAGATGTTGGGACGCAGAATGGACTTACATGAGAAGGGCTGAGCTGACAGAGTGACTCTGTGCTCTGAAAAAGGGATATCCTGCTCTTCTCCAAGGCTCCTACTTGGGTCTCCTCTGTCATTCTCCTTGCTTGACCACACACTACATCATTTCAGTTTACTAGTTTGACAGAAAGCTAATCCAACAAGCGAAACAGAAAACAGTTTTCTGACAGGCTAGTGAGCCAAATCAACTTGCTATGTGGTCCAGCAAAAAAGGAGGGGAACAAGATACCCATGAATGCAGAAGGGTAAGAAGAAGCAGAGGCATGGAGCTTCTTCCTTTGCAGTAGCAGAGAACATTAGCTTGACTCAACCATCTTGATAAAAGCAATCTTAGGACAGCAAGGGGAAGAAATGTAAAAAGACTCTACTTCCCATTTTAATGTCTATACAAAATTATTGAACATTCACAGTTTAAAAGTTAAGAAATGTGGCTACAGAATTCCGTGACTATATTTGTGTTTCTTGCCTTCATAGAATTTTAAGATTCCTTGAGGACTTCAACCAGTAGCTAGAGCTTGCCATGCTTGGAGCAGTCTGGGAAAACAAACAAAAGAACAAAGGAAAAAAAAAAAGAAATATAGCTACTTTGGGAGTTTGGAAGTTTACTATCAGGTATACATAACAAAACTAAACTGTACTGCTGATAAACAGAACATCTTTGGTGTTCTAATCAAAGAGAAGGCTTATTCACATAATAAAGAACAGTAAGATCAGAGATAAAAAAAGCTTGTTTTCCTTCTGTTTACTACACTTCACGAAATTATTAAGGCATTTGTTATATGAAATGCCAGTCTCTGAAATGCCCTCTCAATGTAAATCACTACTGGGCAAGTTGTCCTGGTTCCAGCTGGGACAGAGTTAACTTTCTTCCCAGTAGCTGGAAGGGGTGCTGTGTTTTGGGTTTGGTAATGAGAGGAATGTTGATGGCCCATTGAGATGCTTTGGTTGTTGCTGGGTGGTGCTCGCACCCAGGACTTTTCAGCCTCCCATGATCTGCCAGGTGCAGGGGGAGCTGAGGGGGAGCATAGCCRGGGCAGTTGACCCAGCTGGCCAATGGCGTATTCTATACCGTGTGACGACATGCTCAGTATAAAAACCGGAGGGCGGGGGGCGCTCTAGGGAGTTCATCTCACGTGGGTCGTTCGGAACATGTGGGGTGAGCAGTTGCATTGTGCATCACCTGTTTCATATACTCTGTTATTGTTGTTGTTATCATTGTTGTTATTACTGTTCTACTTTCTTTTATTTCCATTATTAAACTGATTTTATCTCAACCCGCAGGTTTTCCTTCATGTGCCGTCCCGATGCTCTCCCCCATCCTACCGGAGTGGGGGGGTGAGCGAGCAGCTGCGTGGTGTTTAGTTGCTGGCTGGGGTTAAACCACAACACATGTCTTGTGACTCCCCTGGTCAGAAGCATAATTTTTGAAATTCATAACAAATAATTATGATATGCTTATATTGAGTAAGAAAGTTGCTGAAGGCAGAGTAACCCCACTAACATTTCTATGGCAGTAGACTTTGTTGGAACTACCTGCATCACACCATAAAGTAGTGACAATGGTGGAAACACGGTCTGCAGACTCCCAAAATGATACATATCCACCRAGACAGAAATCCCAACAGAGAGTGAAGGGTTGTGTCATGGGCATGGGTGCTGGGTTGAYGGTTGGACTCGATGATCTTAAAGGTCTTTTCCAACCTTAATGATTCTATGATTCTATGATTCYTCATTACTGTGCTGCAGAAGTTTCTGACACTATTGGAAAGGCTGCCTCAGACACTGCTTGTAGATTTGGGAAAGGAATCTAATTTCTATCCCTGAAGTACACTGAAATTCAACTTTTATCTGCTATCTTGTTTAGACTTAGCCTATGAGATTGTATCTTCCTTTAACAAATTATTTTACTTATTCTGAATAACTGTTAGGATAAGTCTCAGATTTGTTTCTTTCACTGGGTTCCCCAGTACAAGAGGGATGTGAAGCTACTGGACAGAGTCCAGCAAAGGGCCACTGAGATGATTAAGGGACTGGAGCATCTCACATATGAGGTAAGACTGAGAGAGCTGGAACTGTTTAGCCTGGAGAAGAGAAGGCTTAAKGGGATGTCGTCCAAGTGTCTAAATATCTAATGGGAGGATATAAAGAGGACAGAGCCAGACTCTTTTTAGTGGTGCCCAGTGACAGGATCAGAGGCAATGGGCACAAGCTGAAACGCAGGAGGCTCTGCCTGAACATCAGGAAACACTTTTTTACTGTGAGAATGACTGAGCAGTGGCATATGTTGCCCAGGGAGGTTGTGGAGTCTCCATCCTTGGGAATATTCAAAAGCTGTCTGGACATGGTCCTGGGAAACCAGCTCTAGGTGGCCTTATTTGAGCCACAGTGTTGGACAAGATGACCTTCAGAGGTTCTTTCCAACCTCAACCATTCTATGATTCTGTGATTCTGTGATTCTCATAATTGTTGAACTACAGGTATATAGCCGAGGTGCAGTATCTAATTCATGTGTTTTGCAAAAGGAATGTTGTTGAAAGAAGTCACTGYTTCTATTAATGAGAGACATATACTACAGAGGAGGCTTTGAATGAAGGTTAATATTGTAACAGAACATGGGGGCGTAGTGGCATAAATGTTATAATTATTACGGCTATTGTTGGAGACAAGACTAATCCCATTGCATCTTTTAAATTTTTTTTAAAAAATATGTTACACTAGAAAATTAGTTTTGCATGGGCATTTGTTTCCTTTCTTGTAACTGGAACATTGTCTTGATTAATTGATCAAAAATAYCATAATAAAAATAAGAATTTTCTGTTCTACTTTATACCAAGGGAATTTGGACTGGTATAAAATAGATTACATTATGTAAATGAACTGCTGTGCAAATAATCCTGCCTAATTAAATTTGTAACTATAAACTGTAATTGTTTAAACAAATACATCTACCCTACTTTTATTGAGTGTTGACTATAAAATAAGACTGGTAAAGATTCACATCTAACAAAGATTTAAAAATTCTATAACGCTATACTGTAGCAGTTTTCATTTTTTTCAGCTGATTTTTTCATAGAGTAAAAACTTCTTTGATGGTCATATGGAAAGGCCTTGCTGTAGTTTTTTTTATGCTACACTCTTTGGGAGAAGGCAATTGGTTAGATTTAAATTAGATAGGTAAATAAACGGTTAAATGTCTGTGAAGACATACTGATTCCTGTCTTACAGTATCACCTAAAGCAATGGAACCTTATTAAACAAATATTAAAAGGTTATTCTATATACTGGAACAAAGCTAGAATTGGTGCATTCTGCATTGTTTCTAATAAGGAACTTATTCTGTAGTAACCTGAAATTCCAATTTCTTCCAAAGTAAATAAGTAGACAAGCAAATAATACATTAAGATTTTTCCATGTTGACATTTTACTGTTGCAGTCTTTTTATAGGTTGCTTCTTCATTTACCTTCTGGGATGTTTCTTAGTTACATGGGGTCCTGCAGGGCTGACTGCTGAGGTTGTTTAGCTGTGCAGAAATCCAYATCAAACTTTAAAAAACAACCATCTGATTTCCCTTTTTCTTGCATGTAAGGGAAGTAGAAGATGAGGGCTTGTACCCTAGGTCCCAACACAGTATGCTTGAACTTAGAACCATTCTAGTTACAGTAGACTCGACATAGTTATATTGAGCATTAAATGAGTCTCTAAGTTAAACATTGTTGTCTGCCCTTCCTGGTACGGRTTTTTAGAATTCTGGCTTGCAGGAGCTTCCAGGAAATTCTATCAGAAGTCAGGAGAAATTAACTTCCTTTCTATTGATTCAAGTTYGACATTATCCCAAACCATGAAAGAATGCAATTTAACTAGTTATTAAAAAAGGTCTGCCTGCTACAATCTGTACCAGTAGCTCCAATTGCTTTTAACACTGACTTGACTTTTCGGGGAAATTTTTCCTGAAAGAAACAAGGTTTTTTCATTGTAAATGTTACCCTGTCTATTAGAAGTTCTTCAGTACCACTGGTACTGGTGCCATGCAATTGAGTTCTGAATCCACTGTCAGTGGCCTAGAAATAGTAAAAAATAACTGTATGACATATATAATCAATATTTACATCCATAGAAAAATATCAGTTGGKTTTTTTTTAATGTTACAAACACTTTTAATTTGTCATGTTATTTTGTTATTTTTTGTAAACCTCAGTGTCAGTAGAAAGGATTGTTTTTCAGTATTTCATTTCCTTTTGTTTCGCTTGCTATTGTATGTATCAGAATATCCTTAATCTATATTAGTTGCTAATATGTTTTTCTAAGAAGTCTGTATYCCTTTGGAGTACAGTTCATTTAGACCTTGCAATGTATCATGCAGAGGTTTCAGTCCACTTTGCAGTCATATATTTCACTGTTTTATGTGGGGGTTTTTGTTTGTTTTGTTGTTAATACATCTTAGTATTTTGAAAGGTTGTTGATAAGTTTACCTGTTTCTTTTTTGCATCATTGGTTTCAGTTAATATCAAAAGCACAGTTCAACTAACTCACTTTGTTCAATTTGAACAAAAAAATTGGAGTAAAATGGTTTGTCAACACCTATTATGACAGAGAAGCAAAGTCATTTTAGAAGATTTTATATATCTGTCTGAACATTAGATAAAACATTATGCAAGTTAGGGAGGTAACAAGAATGTTCTTAAACTTGTAAAAAAATATTAATTTCTACTGAAATCAGCTGCTTCTGTTAGCATAAATAGAAATGAAAAAAATTGTATTAATTAACTTATCTTTCAGACATCACACACTTTTGCAATATATTACTTTGGCTATCTGGTCAAATATTCTCACTATCTGAAATGCTGCATTAGTTTTTGGTTTTGTTTTAAATTGAGCTTTGCAATACACCTATGAATTGTTAGTTTCACATGCAGGAAACAAGGAGAGCCAGATGATACAAAAATAAGTTCAAAAAATTCTGAGTGTAAATCTTGGTCCCATTACAATCAAACTAAATTTTATCCTTTTACTTTTGATTTTTAAATTTTAATTTTAATTCAAAGTCTTGATGTCCTGGGTGTTTGCCATTGTACTGATATCATAGTACATTATACCATTGAGAAAATTATTAAAAAAAAMCAMCAACAACAAAACCCAAAACAAAACACTCAAACCCCCGCCCMAAAAAAAATTATTAAGGTATTTTTCATAGGTATCAAGAAAAATAATCAAATCAAGACCTAACATTTAATGTAGGCTTGGTTCCCCAAAACAAATCAACACATCGTCTATTTTTCATTGCTTTGAAATCGAGGATGGTGTAGAATTGACTTGTATATATATGAGCACAGGCATTGATTTATTTAACTACTATTCACACTAAGCATTAGTAAAGAGTCTAGGTAAGACATTGGATCTTTTTGACCTTTTCTGATATTATAGTCTTGTTTGCATAAAAATAACAAAAATACTCCAGTCCTCACCAGTAAAAAATCCCAGTTGATTTACAGACCAATTTCTATATAAGGAATTATATTTTGTCATTACACTGCTATTTACAATTTTTTTTTTCCATGAGACTGACKAGTCTCTGTCCTGTGAAGGTTATTTAGATACATTTCTTATTTTCCCTTTAAGATGCAAGTTTAAGAGAAAAGTCTTCAGTGTAGGCAAAAGGTTTAAGAATTTGTTATTAATTACTGAAAAAAAAAAGACTAACTTGATTCTTTAAGGAAATTGATTACTTAATCAGTTAGATTAGAAATTGATTACTTAACCAATTAAATTTTATATTAAAGTAGCTACAGGTTTTGGTTGTCCTATTTTCGATCCATAGCAAGCATCTGACTCCAATATTCTTGGCTATTCAAGTTATTTTTTGACTTTTTTTTAAAGCTTGTACCGCTCATCTATGAAGCTTTATTTGTCAAAAAAAAACCCTTAAAATTAAGGCTTTAGGGAAATAATTAGGTAACAGATGGGAGTTTATGGAATCTGTTTTCTGCAGTTATTTGATTCTGAGGTAAAATACTGATCTTAAGCATATATAGAAAAATGCTGTGATACAATACATCACTACATATGATAGATAAGTGCTGAGTAAGTTAACACAAATTTGAATTAAATATCTTCATTTCTGTCATGCTGTGATACAGTTCAGAGCCAGCTTTTTATATTCTTCCTCTGCCTAAATAATCTTCACTGAAAAAGTCCCTACAAAAGACCTTAAAATTCATCCTCCTGCATGTATTCAAAATGTCTCATTAGCATCATTCCCTGAAACGATGTTAATAATGTATYCACTGGAACCTGGGAACCACTGGTGGTGAGGATGATGATTATGTTTGGCTTTTACAGTTTCAGTAGACATTTGGAAACTAAGAGTGTCTTACGTACTAAAAAAAATTTATTTTTGGTAATTAATTTTTTTCCTATGTGAAGTTTAAGAACAAAACTCCATGAACATAAAATGCACAGGAGATCGAATTCTATTCCTGCTTCCACTGAAGATAGAAGGACAAAGAATGGCTGTCAAGGTACACAAAACAAAGTATCATTTGCCAGTAATATCCAATCAAGGATGATGTTAAAGCATCAGAGACCTAGAATTTCAAAAATTTGTATGAATTTTATTTCTAATTATGTGCCATCATTCTGATTGTGTCAACAGTAGATCTAATTCCAGTTTAGTAGTGTCAGTTGGTCATTCTAAGATCATTTACCACCCTTTGAGCTGCATCCCTCATGCCTAAATTTCTGTGTCTGAGAGGTTTTTTTGCCATTAATTGGAGAGATATCTTTATCATTGCTGTTTAGACTTCACATAAAGTTACGACTTGTGCCTGTAACCTCACAATTATTTTTTTTGCTTATCTCATGTAATATGAATTCTGAAGAATAGTTAAAGTTTCATAACTGTTCCTAATAGCCACTAAAGTACAGAGTTCTTATGAAGAAGACACAGTACCTAATTTATCTGGGTTGKTTTTTTTTTTTTAATTATATATTTTGAAAGTCATTGTTTTTGTTTTTATCACTGTTACTATGTGACTATGGGGTTGGAGGCAAACAGAATCCAAACTCCTTTTCTCATGCTTCTAACTAGCTAATTTGGACCATGATTGTGTTATCTGATCAGRAACAAGTTGTATTAGCTCAGATGTCTCCTCACATCCTTATACCTGAGAAGTGTTGTCCCCTTTTTTCCTCATTATTTCTTTGCAAGACAAGACAGAAAAGTTCTTCAGTTCTAGCATCTAAAACGTAGAGGTAAGTTACTGATCATTGAGCTATTTGTAGTATATATAAATGTTGTGGTTTAACTTGGCAGGCTGCCAAACACCACACAGCCGCTCAATAACTCCCCCGCAGTGGGATGGGAGAGAGAATGGGGGGAAAAAAAGGTAAAATTTATGGATTGAGATAAAAACAGATTAATAGGTAAAGCAAAAGYCRCGCAYGCAAGCAAAGCAAAACAAGGAATTCATTCRCYACTYCCYATSGKCAGGCAGRTGTTCAGCCATCTCCAGGAAAGCAGGGCTYCATCACGCGTAACAGTTACTTGGGAAGACAAACRYCATCACTCCGAACGTCCTCCCTTCCTTCTTCTTCCCCCAGCCTTATATGCTGAGCATGACGTCATATGGTATGGAATACYCCATTGGCCAGTTGGGTTAGCTGTCCTGGCTATGCTTCCTCCCAGCTTCTTGTGCACCTGGCAGAGCATGGGAAGCTGAAAAGTCCTTGACTAGTGTGAACACTACTTARCAACAACTAAAACATCAGTGTGTTATCAACATTATTCTCATCCTAAATCCAAAACATAGCACTATACCAACTACTAGGAAGAAAATTAATTCTATTCCAGCCAAAACCAGGACAATAAAGGAGAGAAAGAAAGTTGTTTCAAGGCAGGCTATTTCAGATAAAAGTTAGTTAAGTACAGTCAAGAGAAACTTCCATTATAATTTTTGTATATTGTATAGTTAAATGTGATCTCTCCTAAGCAGATGACATGAAGCTGAGCGGTGCCATTAATATGCTTGAGGAAAGAGATATAATCCAGAGGGACTTTCATAGACTTCAGGAGTGGGCCCTTGTGAACCTCATGAGGCACTCAACAAGGCCAAGTGCAAGATCCAGSACCTGGATCAGGGCAATCCCTGGTATCAGTACAGACGGGGGGATGAATGGATTGAGAGCAGCTCTGTGGAGAAGGACTTGGTGATATTGGTAGGTGAAAAACTGAATATGAGCCAGCAATGTGTTCTTGCAGCCCAGAAAGCCAAATGTATCCTGGGCTGCATCAAAAGAAGCATGGCCAGTGGGTCAAAAGAGGTGATTCTCCCCCTCTGTTCTCATGGACCCTACCTGGAGTACTGTGTTCAGCTCTGGGGTCCCCAGCACAAGCAAGACATGGACSTGTTAGAGTGGGTCCAGAGGAGGGCCACAAAAATGGTCAGAGGGCTGGAACACCTCTTATATTAATAAAGGCTCAGAGAGTTGGGGTTGTTCAGCCTGGAGAAGAGAAGGCTCCAGGAAGACCTTACTGCAGCCTTTCAATACTTAAAGGGGGCTTATAAGAAAGATGGAGAGAGACTTTTTACCAGGCCTGCAGTGAGAGAACAAGGGGAAACAGTTTTGAACAGAAAGAGGGTAGATTTAGATTGGAGATAAGGAAGTAATTCTTTATAATGAGCGTGGTGAGACACTGGAACAGGTTTCCCAGAGAAGTTGTGGATRCCCCATCATTAGAAGTGTTCAAGGTCAGGTTGGACACATCTGTGAGCAACCTGATCTAGTGCAAGATGTCCCTGCCCATAGCAGGGGGACTGGAGTAGATGATCTTTAAAGGTCCTTTCCAATCCAAACCATTCTGTGATTCTATAGGGACTGGGAAAAAGTTGCTCTAATTGAATTAAAATAAAAACATTTAATTCTTAAGATGTTATATAAAACCACTGAGCACTGATATTCAAAATGCTACAAAGAACTATATATCTGTGTCTGCTTACTATTCATAGTTAATGAAACCTGTTAGCAACAAAGAATGCCCATGCATTTTTTCTCACGCATAAGTCTTGAATCACCTAATTGTTGATGGTATGCTTTCTCAAAGAGTTTCATGCCACACATCTGACAAATATCTCATGTACCAGCCTAGACAAACAGATTTATTTCTCTTTTTCCTCTCATGTTGCTTGAATCTTTCCTGGTTTTCAAGCCTATGGAATCTAACAACTTTGTTCTACTCTAGTCTTAACGACTTCTCATGTTGTTTTTACAGACATGAAGAGTTACTAATTCAATACCTGGATTATCTTCTGAAAAAAGAAAAGAACCACAGTAGCTTACTAAAACAGCCACAGACTGACTTTTGATTTATTAAGAGCTACATTTATTCATTTSTTGGAAGAGGAATTAAACTTACAGTACAACAAAGAAGACATTTTTATGCRCATAAAATCAACAAGCAGTAATTTGAACAATACCAGAGTTAACATTTGCATGTATTTTATTATTGCTGGGTTATTTTGTGTTAAGAAAGGAAACATCTTAAAAGAAAAACAAACTGCATAAACCAAACATTGATGAATAGAGACAATGTTTACTTCCTAATTAGCTATCCATACACAAGCCAACTTAAGAAAATTTTTATCCACTCAACAGGGCTGGATACAGGCTCACATAACTGAGGCCTGGCCTAGGAGCATGAGTCTGAGGAGCTTGAATGTCACACTTGGGCCGAAACATGGGGGTCCAAGATGAGTATGGTCAGGGCAATCAAGGCCTGCTRGTGTATTAACTTACTTCTTTACAGCCACACATTGCAGGGGGCAAACAAATAGGTTTTGTTAAAAGTCATGATACCTCTATACAGCTGACTATAACAATTACAAATTGAAGCAGTCAGAAACCACCAGAGGGGATGGAATTTATATCCAAGGTAATATYTGATGCCTCACAAAATAGGGCGTGCTCAGCAGATTGTACAAAATTACTTTGCAACTTTAATGATGCACCCAGTAACACTAAACTTTGGTGCTGAATTGTTTTGTTCTGTTTCAATGCTTTGTCGTTTTTCTTCCTGTTGCAAACAACCTCAGCCAATACTACTTTTTCTATTCACTATTATGATGAACAAGAGAAAAATAAAATGAGTGGAATTTGGAAAGTTTGTAGTGGAAGGGGGATTGCAAATAAAATTATCTAAGATTGGATTTTTCTGAAGTTTCTGGTCCCTAACTCCATTCACGCTTAGTACTCCAGCAGTATAAAGAGTGCAAAGAGTTGTACTAAGAAGGTATCTGAAGATACCTGATTGTAACATTTTGTGCAATTGTAAGGGTTTGGAGTTTTTTTTTATTTATTTTAAAATTGTTTATGCCTCTATCATGAATACATTTTGCTGCAGATGAATTAAAAAAAAAAAAAAGACGCATCCTATTGCAGCACTGGACATAACCTTTATGGAGGGCACATCTTAAAGTAGTTCTCAAAATGATCTTTCTTTCCCTTAAGGTTTTAGATCAAGATGCAACACAGGTGGACAAAGCTTTTAAGCATAACAGTGATATGGATATGAAAACTGCTTTAGTCTGACTGCATTCCTTTTTGGAAGTCCYCATAAGCAAAAGACAGGTTGGGACTCAGCTGCCCAGAGCAGCTGAGCAGACAGCACTTCCGTGGCAGGTGGAAGTATTTCACTTTCAGCAGGCTTGTGTAGTGACCAGTGCTAGCCAGACACACTCTTTCAAATATACAAGGCCATAAGCATCTGAACRTTTTTGCTACTGAAGGACTTTGTAACAATTGCCTGAACACTCTTGCAATGAGCACTTCTATGCAGAAACATTTCTTTTAAAAATAATCCTACTTAAAAAAGAGAAAAAAAGAAAGAAAAATCAAGTTATCAGTACTCCTTTAGAATTTGCAAATATGAACATTTAAAAATAATTACAGAATTCCACTGAAAAGTGACTACATGAGCCAGAGCTGGCCTCTGAGATTCTTTCTGCAGCAATTACTCAATGCTCAATAAAGAAGAGCAATTATTGATAAAACTCCCTCTTCCTAATAACTTACACACATATTGTTCTTGCTGAGTTCCAGAATTAAGGGCCTTTCACAAGTCTCTTGACTAGCTGCCTTTAGCTGGTACATGTATCTAACTAGAGATGATAATGAGAATGCAGCAAAGAAGGGTGCAAAGAATGCTTGCCATCATGTATTTCTTCCTACGCTTCATGTATTCCTTAGCCAGCACCTATCATTCATGCTAGCATTTAAAAGAAGGATACTTTTAAAGGGTTCTCATGAAAATACAAAAGCAAATGTTTATTTTTGTTGAGCTTTTCTGTTAAACGTGTAGGAAAGATGRAGTTAATCTGATGCATGCTATTACTAAATGTTGAAATTTTTATGTGTGACTTTTGCATGTGACTAAGAGCCACATGTACAGCCAGAGAGAGTGCAGAAATGAGTGATTGGTGGAAATTAGTTCAGATGGTGCCTACACATTTGAGATCTCTAAGGTTGAGGGTGGTAAACATGCAGGCTAAGATCCAAAGACACGCACATCATTATATTAATAAATTCAGAGTCTAATTTGATAGAAGATAAAATACAGGAACATGCCCCTGCAAGCATGCATATTTTTGTCATAGGGTTGCTTAAATATAGTTGCTGGTAAAACAGGATTTGTACTATGARAAAAGAATCATACCTTTAGTCAGTCCTTTGTTAATGTACTCTCAGCTTCGTCAGGTAGGAGCAACATGCCCAACGATTCCTATGATAAAGGGGTCCCCAAGAACTGGGAGATCATCCAGTTACAATTTAAAGAAACTTACAGCAAAGATGACTGACTAAAGACAGAAGTCTCTTAGAGTTTTAGGAGAAGAGAAAGAGTGTGTGTGTGTGAGAGAGAGAGTGTAAAGGGAGCGATGTGTTGTCTCTTTTTCATATGAATAAGGTAAGGATTACACCTGCCCTTAAGTTCTGTGGTGAGTGGAGTCAAGGTCCCTGGTGCTGGGCTTGGACCTGCTTGCTTTTCATTCTTTCTTTTTTCCTCTCTCTCTCCCCCTCCTTTTTCCTATTTGCAAACTCCATATTTATATGAAAAAAATCTTACACTGATTTTTATGGAGTCTTGTCAGATTTACATGTGTTAACAAAAAGAGGCTCTTAAAAGCTCTGTTTTAGGCAGTACCAGCAAAGAATAGAAGAGTACTGTTAAACCTGGGCTGAGGGTGGGGAATAGCATATGGTTGCTTCTGGGATCCAAAAGAAGGTACCAGAGAGCCATTACCTTGGAAATCCTTCCCAGAGCAGGATCATCAAAAGCCACCAGCTCTTCCCATCTCCTTCTAGGTACTAGCAGTTGTCCACAGAAGGGAGCTCTAGAATCGTGCCTGAAAGGAGAATTGCATGATCATGCGTTCCCGTTCCAGGTCCATCATAGGTATTGTCACTCCTGAGGTAGCATGGAGAGCAGCCAATTGATAAAGAAGCATTTGAGATTGACCAAAGATCAAGCCCACTGCTCTTTTCTATTGCTAACAGCTGCTGCCCAAGAGCCACTCTTAYTGTTTAACCCTTGGAGCTTCACATCTGACCTTCTGCTCCAGCCAGCATGGCTGTAAGTCAGTAGATCGCCAGGACACAAGCTGGGAGTGCTGCTTACAAGATGGACTGATCAGCTTCATCTTTATCCTTTCTTTCAGCTTAGTAAAAAAGTGTTTAGAGTTAAGAAAGGGGTATATGGAGTTAATGTATGAATTATTAACAGTGCTAAAGTTGTCAAAGATACTTTTGTTTTCTTTCTCTTTGTTCTTAGGTTTTCCCTTCAGTAACTTAACTCAATTGTATGCTCCTATGTGTGAGTAAAATTTCTTACAGAAAATCTGTAACAATCTCAGAAAAGAGTATAATGTTATTAGAAAAGTAATAAAATAATCCTTGTATTATGTCCACTCTGTTCTGCAGCTCATGAACCGTTGCTGTAGTAGTCTAGCAGTTACTTTATTTTTTCAAACCTTATCGCTTGCAACACTGACATTTTAATTCTCAGAAATAAATAGACAGTAACATATATTTAACAGAAGGAAACATTGTCACTTTCATGTTTTGCTGTGAAAGTAATTTTTTAGAGGTTTAGGAATTACTGAGGAAAAAAAAAGAAAAGAAACACTGATGATTACTAATGCATATCACAGGCACCTCATTCTTCTTCCTGCCATTTGTGCAACTTTGAGACTGCCTGACTTAATGGATTGAGGACACCTCTTCTCATCTATGTAGAAATGCCTCTAATCTTGCAATAATATGTATTACATCAGCTACAATCAACAGGAGAGGTCAGGGATTCCCCCTCTGCCTTTTATTATTATTATTTATTTAATATGTAGCCTAATGGCCTGTGAGAAACAAACTATCTGGGAGTATTTCATGAAGCTAAACACAAATTCTGAGCAGCATGGGCTCTACTAGAAATAAATAGCCAATACTATTTACAGAGAGGTGCATTCCAAACCTTATGGAAGGCCAATTGGAGCTGATCACTTGTTGAATGCATTGCAGACTTTTTCTCATATTTTCTGAAGACTGTAGTTTCTAACCACCTCAATATTTTTATTTCTGGACATAGTAAAAGGTTTATAGTGCACATGATCCTAAAAAAATGTAGGAAATAACAAGAGTTCACACAGCATATTCTAAAAAGGGAAACAAATATGCATACATGAGAGGGTATTTTTTTAAACAAGACCATAATATTGTATGATGCCTAGTAATAACTGCAACTTTAATAATTAGGCATTATGAGGGAAAACATACTTGTCTTTTTCATGGTAAATTAAGAAAGTAAAAAGAAAAGAAGAAAACAATTTCAGGATTAGACATGTAGAACACTAAAACATCGCTCCAAATTTTTGGAAAAAAAATGTCTGCATAATTAAGACAGAATGGTGACATAATTAGTCAGACTATCTTAGTAGACATTTTAGAGTCTCACAGCCTATGACAGAGTTATTGAAAGCATGTATGAAGCATTTGTACTTTTCATAAAAACAGTATTTTATCTTGAACCAGAATCCCAGATTGGCATAAAATCATCTAAGCAAACATATTCTGAGGGATGGCATCATAAAAATATCTTTATAAATCTTTGTGATTTTTTTGTTTACCTATGTGTTAGAAAACTATTCAAAACTATTTCTTCTTCAGACTTCACAGTCCTAATAATGGTAGAAATGGTAATAAATACCCCTCTTTGAGCTAACTTTTTTCAGCCAGCTCTTTAAATATCATGGAAACAAGTTTGTCATTAACTTAAGTCGACAAATTGGGATTTTAATGTTCTTGTGCCAAGAGAAGAAGTATATGTGCTTCCAAGAGCGAAAATCTACAGCAATATCTGATGATATTAGAGAAGCTTTTTTTCTTCTTGATTTTTTCCAGAGGAAAAATCATTGGGCATCTGTCATTTTGTCTTGAGTGTTGTAATCACCTAGATGTTATTTAAAATATAATACCACCTATTAATTTCTTTTTGAATRCTATTTATTCTTAGAAAAATAGAAAAGCAAACAAAAATGGTTATTTTGCTTTTTTTCAAGTAAAGTTTTGCAATAAAATAAAAAAAATCTACAATGCTTAACTTTTTTCTGTATTTTGTTGGTGGGGTTTTTTTGGTTTTTTTTTTTTTTTTTTTTATATACCAGTAAAGACAGGGAAGGATAAGAAGTGGGTTAAATAAAAAGTCAAATAGCTTTTATGAAGCAGAGTTCATTAGTTACGGTCAGTCTTATAGAAATAGCAATAAAATATAACTTAAACTTTAAAGAACATTTGCAGTTGAATCTAAGTACTTACATAATAAAAACTTTTTAATTAAAGAAAAATCTTTTTAATTATAGAAATTGATAATTATGACATGAGTATGGAAACAGAGATGGGGTTATTAATTTCAGTCTTTGAAAGAAGATGTGAAGAACTGCATCAAGAACAGTGTGGTATTTTGCATTTTCTTATGCAGTGTATGTGAATCCTCACTCATTATCTCTGCTGTATTGGTGCACCTATTGGTGTTGCATGTGTCTAAATCCAAATTTGCTAGGTGCTGCTTATTCAGGTTGTACATGAATTTGCTGTGTATGGAGAGGGAAGGAGACAAGGCAAAGATTATGCAGATCCAGGTGAGTTGTCCTTTGGTTACCTTCTAGCTCGTGAACCAGGTTTTGTCTCTCAAAAGCTGGAGTAAATTGGTGTAACAGGTGTATGCTAGACTTTGAAACTGATGAACATTCCAAAATTGTTTAGATTAAGTGCACAAACAGACAAAACTGTGGCTACTTTTGGATTTGTCTCACCTATCATCTGCCTATTACAATTGAACAAACCACCATTTCTCCATAATCAATGCGGAGAAATAGCCTGGGTTACAACAGGATTCATCTAATCCATATTAAACATCTCCTTTAAGAGAAGATGAATTTTACCTTGAAACTGTTGATTTTTATTTAGTGACCATCTAGGGTGACCCATTCATATGTAAACATCAACAGTTCATGTGTCTAGATGTGATGAAAAGGTTTTTTCTTATCTTTGATATCATGGGAGATTTGTATCAAGTGGCAAAAATGCTTTAATTGCTATTGTAGTCCTGTAGCCCGGTGTTGCAGTATTGCCATTGCCAGTCACTTGCCATATTGGGTCTATCTGGGATGGAGTTAATTTTCTTCATAGCAGCTTGTATGGTGCTGTGTTTTGGATTTGTGATGAAAATAGTGTTGTAACACACCAGTGTTTTAACTGTTGCTGAGCAGTGCTTACACTGGGTCAAGGCCTCCTCTGTTTCTCACATTGCCCTGCCAGTGAGTAGGCTGAGGTTGCACAAGAAGTTGGGATGGGACACAGCTGGGACAGCTGACCCCAACTAACCAAAGGGATATGCCATACCATATGTGCTCAGCAATAAAACCTCAGGGGAAGAAGGAGGAAGGCAGCACATTCAGAGTTATGACATTTGTCTTCCCAGGTAACTGATATGTGTGATGAAACCCTACTTTTCTGGAAAAGGCCAAACACTTGCTGGCAGATGGGAAGTAGTGAACGAATTCCTTATTTTGTTTTGCTTGTGTGCATACCTATTAAACGTGCACACCTATTAAATTGTCTTTACCTCATCCCGTGAGTTTTCTCTCTTTTGCCCTTCTGATTCTCTCCCCTGTTCTGCTGGGGGAGYAGGTGAGCAAGCAGCTGGGGAGGTGCTTAGGTGCTGGCCAGGGCCAACCCACCACACTAGCCATAAGCTCTGTATTGAGTTTGCAAGGTACCAGGACTGAGGCCTGTTAGGCCTGGTCTGCCTGACTTTCTGAAAAAGAATATTGGCTCTTTTGCTTTACTTCTGTTTGTCTTTGATGGTGGAGCCATAGTTTTACATGGATAGCAGCAATAAGCAGTTATGCTGTGCAGAGTGAGATGTTTAAGACTAACATAGCAATGTAGTGTAGTGGTGTGAGAGCAGAGGCCTTGAAGAGTGGAGACAGGATGAGGCCCAGAGGAGTACAGGTGTGGGGTGATAAGACAACAACTCACCAGTGCTCTATGAAATAAATGCAGATCTGGAGCTGGATAAAACTGGTCTTAAGGGAACCAAGGATAGCAAAGTAGTATGTAACATGCGTTAAGAGATACCATATATAGGAAATGCAGATGTAACATGAAGCTGCAGACCAATGAAGAAAAAGCAAGGTGTAAAAACATGTTAGAAAACAAACAAAAAATAGCCACAGGTGAATCCTAAAGTGAGGAAGGATGTGATTTTCCATCAGGAAAAATGGTAGAAACTAAGTGTGTGTATAACAATTTCAACTGTATTATTAGTATTAGTGATACTTTTTTAATATAGATGTATTCTTTCTTTTTGTGCAATAATTGAAATGATTCTTGGTTTAGACTCCARTTATATCTTGGTTAAGGTTCCAATTATACTAACACTAAATTCTTGGCTTTATGTAAAAAATATGTTTTCTCTTTTCTCAACAACAAAATTTCGAGCATAACCGCTATTTATTTCAAYCTTGGTAATAGTATACATTAATACGCAGGCAAAGATACCATAAATAACAGATAAAAAATGTGTCACTGCTTGAGAATACAGGAAAGATGCCTGTATGTTTTCTTTATGAGGAATACGATCCCTGTCTTTAAACCTCATTTTTAGAGTATTAGGAATGTGTTAGAATTCATGCTCCCTTATATCAATCATCCCACTGTTTCTTCTGCTATTTTAGATCTCTTATGAAAATCTATGAAGTCTAATAAGGATCTAAGATTATCTGGATGACACAAAAATGTACATAATAGAAAACACGTGGAAATTACACTGTCGTGGTTTAACCCCAGCCAGCAACTAAGCACCACACAGCCACTTTCTCACAGCCCCCTCACCCGGTAGGATGGGGGAGAGAATTGGAAGGGTAAAAGTGAGAAAACTCGTGGGTTGAGGTAAGTTTAATAGGGAAAGCAAAAGCCATGCATGCAAGCAAAGCAAAACAAGGAATTCATTCGCCACTTCCCATCGTCAGGCAGATGTTCAGCCATCTCCAGGAAAGCAGGGCTCCATCACGCGTAACAGTTACTTGGGAAGACAAACGCCATCACTCCGAACGTCCCCCCTTCCTTCTTCTTCCCCCTGCCATATATGCTGAGCATGATGTCTTATGGTATGGAATACCCCATTGGCCAGTTGGGTTAGSTGTCCTGGCTATGCTTCCTCCCAGCTTCTTGTGCACCTGGCAGAGCATGGGAAGCTGAAAAGTCCTTGACTAGTGTGAACACTACTTAGCAACAACTAAAACATTAGTGTGTTATCAACATTATTCTCATCCTAAATCCAAAACATAGCACTATACTAACTACTAGGAAGAAAATTAATTCTATTCCAGCCAAAATCAGGACATACACTAAAACCAAACAAACATAATAAAAAAGGGAAAAAACCCCAACCAACGATCCAACCAAGAAAACCTCTAATGCTCTCCACAGAACCATTGATACCCTCCAGCTGCATGCAACCAAAAGGCAGTCAGATGCCATGATGCCTCAGCATAGTTATTTAGAAGCCGGTACACACAGAAAAGAGATTCACAAGAAATTCAACTCCAGCAGTTTCTCTACTCATAGAACAATTTATTTTACTTTTTCCATAAAGGTTTCTTTCTTTTCTGATAAACAGCTTGCCTACCTTCCCTTTCATCCAAGAGGAATTTTGTTAAAAAAAAATAGTCTATCTTTTGGCTGAAGAGGCTTTAGAAATACATTCAGTCTGAAAAATAAATTGATGTCATGGTCACCTTTTCAACATTCAGAAATCCAAATATTTGTTTAACTTTTACATTTGATCTGCACAACATACACACTGCTATTGCATTTTTGTCCTACAGTGAGATCAGTTGTCATTATTATACAGCTTAGATACTAAACTTTCACCACAACTGCTGCAGCTTAAAAACAGGAAAATTCTTCCCCAGCAACACCCTCTTAAAGAAACATTGCTTAAATTAGACCAGGATGAAACAAAACAAACAGAGGAAAACAAATGTGAATTCAGTAGAAGATAATTTTGGAATCCACAGAGAGTGGGTAGGAACACTCCTCTCAGTGACGGAAGGATCGCTCACTGGAAGTTTTGTAGCAGACTCCTCGTGAAGTGTCACAGTCCTGTGAACTTGTCACCTTWAAAAAAAAAAAAAGCCAAAAGTGCAGTGTGCAGTCTGCTTCTACACACGAGGCTCCACTATCCTTTGGACCCTGTCAGTCCCTTATTTTATGACTGCAGCTTGAAATCAATGCATGGATTTCTATACCATTGAGGAATTATAACTTCCAGAGCTTTAGGAATATATTTTTAAACTGTTTCTCATGTAAAATCAAGATAAGCTACAATTTGGACAGAGTTCATTTTGACACAGTGTTTCTCTGCTGTATGAGCTGTGGCTTGCACATCAGAAAGACAGAGAGGTCCTTCCAATTGCTCCTCAAAAATTTTTTTTCTTCAAGCATCAGAACAACCTGAAAAAGGAAAGAAGTGGACGTGTTATTGATTCTTGAAAAAGGAATTTTAAGTGGTTTTTCTTCCCTGGAGTAGCTCATAGATAGAGAAAAGACTGAAAGGAAAGTACAAAAGAAGGCATACAAGTATTTTTAAGGGTCGTCTTTTTTGGYTGAAAAGGAAAAGCTATACCTGTTCATTTCCTGTTATCAAATTGGGCAAGTGTTACTCTTTTTTCCCCCACATGCACTTATTTACCTGGGAGGTTTTAGTACAACTTTTCCCCTTGGGTTTGATAATGCAAGCTGCCTGGACTAAATTTTCTCATGCAACATTGTTGTAAATTTGCACTAATTTTAGAGAGTTCAATCCAGTAATTTCTGTTCTGCAATGGAAATTCCTTTAAAATTACCTCCATTACCCTTTTGCATGCTATGAATTTGCACCTTAGTTGATATGCAAATGATTTTTTAAAAATAGGTTTTACCTTAATAATCTTCTTTTCAAATACTTTTAATTGAATCACTTAAAACTAGGGAATTTGACTAAACTTCAGAAGTAATTCTCTTGTGTTGAACACTTTGAGATAAATAAGATCGCATTTGTGAATGAGATCAATAATGACCTGCAGTATTAATGTTTACTTCCATCTATTATCYGGTGTGATTCTCTGAATGTCCAAGTGAAAGATCTCAGTAGACAGTGGGAGAGCAGATACAAGTTTTACAGAGACTATAAGAGAGCTTAATTACTTCTGGTCCTGTCACTGGGCACCACTGGAAAGAGCCTGGCTCTGTCCTCTTTGCATCTTCCCTTCAGGTATTTATGTACATCTAGAAGATACCCCCTGACCCTTTCTCTAGGCTGAACAGCCCCAGCTCTSTCAGCCTTTCCTCATAGGAGAGGTGCTCCAGTCCCTTAGTCATCTTGTTGGGCTCTCTCCAGCATGACCATGTCTTTCATACTGAGGGGCCCAGAACTGGACACAGCACTCCAGATGTGGCCTCAACAGTGCTGAGTAGAGGAGAAGGATCACCTCTCTTGTCCTGCTGGCAACAATACTCTTAATGCAGCACTGTTATCTTTCTTTGCAGCAAGGGAACATTGCTGACTCATGTTCAAGTTGGTGTCCAGCAGGACCCTGAGATCCTTTTCTGCAAAGCTGCTTTCCAGCTGGGTGGCCCCAATTTGTACTGGTGCATGGGGTTGCTCCTCCCCAGGTGCAGGACTTCGCACTTTGCCTTGTTGAACTTCATGAGGTTCCTGTCAGTCTATTTCTCCAGCCTGTYGAGGTCACTCTGCAGCACTCTGTGTGGCAGCACAACCCTCTGGCATATCAGTACTCCTCCCAGTTTGGTGTCATCATCAAACTTCCTGATGGTGCAGTTTGTCTCATCATCCATACCATTAATGAAGATGTTAAAAGAGGATCAGACCCAGTATTGACCCCGGGGTACACTGCCAGTTACTGACCTCCAGCTGGGCTTTGTTCCACTGATCACCACCCTCCGGGCCCATGTTAGGTCTCCATGTGTGCACACCAGACTATCCAGTCTATTACACCGGGTAAATTATACAAAATTTTCACATTAATTTTGAACTTATGTCATGGAATGGATAATACACACCACAGATAATCATCTTCTATTGCTAAAAATCTTTATGAAATTCATCCATTTTATTTTACTAACAATTTATTATACTGGGAGCATATACGTTCTTTAAGTTTTTGTGAGATTTTATGTGAACCTACATATGCTCAGTTATTACTCATCTGTACATTACTAAGGTATATATATTAGAAAGCATTTGCGTATAATATTTAGTGAAAGTTTTTTTTTTCAGAAGTATTCATCATCAGTACCATGCATCCACCAAGGCCAATACGATTAAATGCTTCTTTTGGAATTAAGCCGCATGACTCCTGTTTCACTTAAAGTTTGAGGACCTGCTATTTCTTGGAGGATTAGTGCATTAACAGTTAAAATTTTCTTCTTTTACACAGCAGGAATGTTCATTTCTGATGCTTCTGCTTTATGTTAACAGAGCATGAAATAAACAAAAAAAAAATCATGATTCCTATCACTAATTAACTAGATGTGCTGACATACCACAGATTTCATTTACATCAGTCTCACCAGGACAAAAAGATTATATTTTTGTAAGAACCATTCTCATCTTTCCCTACCTGAGTAATATGTAACCAGGGAACAAAGAAAAGAAAAAAGAATTTTAAAAAATATTTTTTACAAAAAATTGTACCTCATAAAAATTGTTTTCTAACACAGACACAATGGCAAGAACAAATTACATGAATCATATGAAGACACACACAAATATTCTTCTAGCATTCAATCCAACAGATATGCATGTGTTTATTTGTACATGTATTCATAAATTCACACTGACAATCATGGTCGCTTGGTGACTCAAAACACCTTAATTCATCCCAAATTGTTAAAGATAAATTTTCCTCTCCTTTTTTTCCCACTGAAAAACTTCTAGTAATCAGAATGAATAACTGAGTTAAGAGGGTATTTCTGTGCCAGATATTTCCACCAAAACCATCATCTCAGCTGGTGATACTATACAGAGCTACATAAGATGTGGCTCTGATATCTTTCTTTTTTTGTATAGCATTGCTCTAAGAAATTTTGAGTCATTTGTTGACCTGTTAAATTTAAGGAGCAAGATATAACCCCTAGGAGGTATTGGCAAATTTTTTCATTAGATCATAGTTTTGCTCTCTGAGGTATAATGTGTTGAAGAGGTTTCTCATTTCTTYGTTTTGCATTAGACAAGGTTGAGATGCTCAGTGTTGGAATCTGATAGTTTGGKTTTTTTTTCTCTCTGATGGTTCCAGACAGTATTTTTTAAAACTTTTTTTTTTTTTTATTTGGAGGCTAGTTAGATCTTTTCAGACTAGTTTTGCAGATATTGTGATAGTTAAAAAGAATGACATATCCTATGGAATCTCTTTAGATGTAAGACTAAAATCACCTCTGACCAAATTACCTCCTAACCTCAGCACTGAAATACCTAATAAGTAGTTTGTGGTCATCTGCTGTAAAACACAGACTGCTCATATTAGGCAGTGTGGCTCTAAGTAAGTCATGCAATTTTATTTTATATTGCACTAGATAAAATCCAGGAATAGGGTCAGAAATTCTCAGAAACACCCTTATCCAGACGAATGCTTGATCTCTCTTACATTCTGTTACAGCCTTCGCTTCAACAGTGCAGTTTGAAAGGGTGAAAACACTGTTTTCATCCTGGTGCTCAGGGTACTCTTTTAGAATTTAGGAGTTGTGGTGATTATCCTTGGCAACCTGGGAAAAGTCTAGGACTCATATGTTCAATTTCTTGGGAAACTGTTATCTTACTAGAAAACAATTTCTGGCTGTATTCACTGCAGAATGAACCCTGAAGATGTTAGACAAAATTTCACCACATCTAACTTTTCAGATGCTTCTGAGAATGGAGTGTTTTGGAAATTCTCCAGTAATATCTGAATAACAATGAACTTTAGGAAAGTTTTAGATGAATTCCTGCTCCTTCTACTTAAAAATGTGACCTTGAACATGTAAATTTCAACTTACAGGTTAGTTACATCTAACCTTATCACAGAAGAACATAGAGTTCTTTCTGCACTTACCCTTCACTACCATCTGAAACTCATATGTGATATGATTATATTATATGATTATGATAAGATTATCACATATGAGTTTCAGATGTTACTGAGGAGTAATTTTTCTGGCTTGCTATTTGAGATTTTGGTGCAATTTAAGCATCCAGGCTTCCTAGGTAGAATTTAGGTGGACATTTTCTGTTTTTATTGTTGTTTCTTTTAATGTCTAATTTGGAAGAGCCACAATGTCCCATAGCATTTTGTAAAATTACTAGATTGATAACTGTCTGTTGAATGAAAACACACTTTGAATGTAACAACATGTTTCTTAGGATTCTACGATAATGTCTAGTAAAAACATCAGTCCCTGTGCTGCTACCACAATACATCCAATGTTTAAAAACAGAACAGCACTTACTAATTTGCTAACTATACTACCTATGTCAGAAAGTTTATACGATAAAACATGAACTTAGAATTAGTGAAATGTTTCATTAAAAATGAATCAAATCAATTGATAAAAACATCAAATTGAAAGTTATTGTGCAGTATTTCTGCATCTAGAAATGTACTGACTTCTATACACACCATTGTTTTGCCTACTACATATGGCTTTTCTAGCTTGACAACTGTTTGCTTACCTTGTTTAAAAAGCACCTCTGCAACTTTGGCTTCAGTTAGGTCTCTGAGCAACTCAACCATTGGCATTTAGGCTGCTATGCCTAAATATCAACTGAAAGAAACTCAGAGGTAGTAAACTTCCCCTTTCATTTTTCTGTACCCTGACAATGTGGGCTAAAACAAAAAC
This sequence comes from Oceanodroma leucorhoa, assembly GCA_030449065.1. Classification (NCBI taxonomy): domain Eukaryota; kingdom Metazoa; phylum Chordata; class Aves; order Procellariiformes; genus Oceanodroma; species Oceanodroma leucorhoa. Next base: position 469,394 of record JASVER010000136.1, on the reverse strand, counting down.
CTGATAAAATAGTCCCTAGAAACCACCATTAAGCCTCTTTATTTATGATCCTTTCATATAGTATTCCTTGGTCAAAGAATGGAAATTGAACATATAAGGCCATTTCTTGCCTTAAATGTATGGTCATGGGGAAAGATGTGAAGAACGTCTCTGTGGGGATTGGAGGTTTAATATGCAACATTCTGCTGTACAAGGTGAMAATTGAGTCTACTTTTTACTAAGTTTTTCCTCATCCTTCTTTCTTTCAAGGCAATGCTACCTCCATGCTTTCAAGTCATGCCAAATCACTGACATAGTCATGCTGGTAGGAAAATGACTTTCCTTTCTCTTCATTGTTATTACTCATGCATAACCAAATACAGTAGAACATATATCCTTTGATATTGTTCATGAGACTTAGTCACCRTTCATTTGAGGGATTTTGATATCTGCTCAACCTATTTGTGTAGCCATAAAGCAAATAGTTTATCACAGAAACTGGATACATCATATTGTTAATTTCTTAAGTGTTTGTAAGTAGTCATGGACACTTCCACAGAGTTACTTCATTCAACTTTCATTCAAATCAGTTCAAACCCATCTCTCAAATCTTGCCTCGAGTCAATAGTATCTTAGGCTAGTAAAATAACATTTTCTTATCATTTGAGTAATGTTGTCTTATGCACATTTTCTGTTCAACTTCACKATGAAACAAAAAAAACTAGATGAAGAAGACATTGACTAATTTCCACATGGTTTAGCAGCCTACATCCATACATTTAAACTGTGACAGTGAACATTCTACACCTGGTAATGCAGAATCCCAGGAGTGGGGATGGAACATAAGAATCTAAAAATTTTGCTTAAAGGATAGGTCTCGAGTAAACAAAGCTGGAGCAGTATCGGTGTATTCGACCATCCTCCAGATTCTAAGCAATGCTGAGACAGAATGTTATTCAACAGGCTATAATAGTGGGACTGTATTATATGATTGTAATTTTCATATGATGATGAAAAAAGATAAAACTGTAAACTTGTAAACTTTTAAAATGGTAAGATTTTCTGGGAATTTTTTTTCTGCAAATGGAAATATGTTTTGTTCATATTTCCAATAAAATACATACAAAGAAGTAATAACATCCAGTTATTGTTGGCTAAAAAAATTTTCTACTTCATGTTAATTTGAATGAATAAAATAAAAAACCCACACGTCTTAAAAATAGTAATGTTTAAAAAAAATTATGTTTGAGATATAAACAACTTCAATTTAGATGTGCATATCAAAATATTTAAGAATTACAACACCAAACCAAACCAAACCTCTAAACGTTTGTTTATGATCAGGAAGCTCCTGAGAACTCTCCAATCAGGAACTTTCAGAACTTCTCAAAAAAAACCTGTTTAATCACAGAATTATGATGTCCATTTTGATCACATGGTAAAAGAAAAGAAAAGGCTTATTTTTTATTCTTTGTTCCTTTGATAAAAATCTAACATAACATCTAGAGATGTAGAATGACAATTTTTATAGTTTCGTCGGGTGTTTATACTATCAACAGAGCAAACCAAGCAGCTCATAGTATTTCCAMAGTTTTGATAACATAGTATATTTGCTTTGCATTATACTTCGTATAAAAAGTGAATCAACTGAAGAGAGCTTTGAAGAGAGGAAAGCTAATGGTGATTAGAGGTTGAGAAAATATGACTAACTGGAAAATACTAAAGAACTATGCTGCTTAGCATAGACAAGAGAAGAAGAAAGGGAGTCCATGTAGTTATCTATAAATTGGGAAAATTTATGTAAAGATAGATAATAAACTGCTCATAATTGAGCTATAGAAGTATTTGTACTGAATAAAGAAATGAGATTACAAGCAGTGAAGATGAATTTTGAACTCAAAGAGGAAAGAGGAGCAAGAATATAGGGTGGAAGGACTTACTAAAAGATTAATTCATGCATTACATTAAGATCACTCAGTTATTTCTTTTATGAGGAAAAGAAGTCATAAGAATTTTCTTATTAAGATTCTTCTTTACCACGTTAACTATGTGTTTTCTAAGCAGCAAACCAAAAATAAGTCCAGGGAAAGTGACGGAAGATTTATAATTTCACRTATATAGGTATATACTACGACAAAACTATAACTGATGAAGGTATCCAGCAACCACATTCAGGAGGAGTTTACTTCAGAGTGTCAGCAGACATTGTAATAAGCAGTCTTTGCTGAAGAGTTGTGAATATATGGAGTAAACATGAATAATGCGTGAGGAATTAATAACATTTTGATGTATTTTATAGCATGTAATTAAACAGAGATAAATCAGATCAAATTCTCTAAAAATATGAGCTACCTGTGAATTGTGGAGACTTTCACTAATAAAACATTGTTAAATTCACATTTTAATTAGATTAGATACATATTTTAATTATGTTTTCTCTGATGAAGTAATATTTCAGTATAAATCCTTCATACTTGTATAAAGTGCCTTAGCAACATCTCTTGGTTAAGAAAATGACATAGGTCAAGAACAAGTGTTATTTAAAGAGAATTTCACCCCTCAGTCAAAGATTCTAAATGTGTTCATTGTTAAAAGTACAATAGCTAAAAGCAGTACTGCAAAAGTTAATTAAAAAAAAAAAAAAAAAAGGACACAAATCAAACAGATAGTCCAGTTAGAGACAGGGAGTGGAGATGGTTGTATTACAAAGACGAAACCCAACAACATAGGCACTGAGGAAAAAGTTTATATATTCAATACTATTTTCCTGCCRTTTTATCAAATTATTAGGTGAGTCACTCATTAAAAAGCCAGAATACTTTTGAGGAAGGAGTTATACCAGGTTATGGAACTACCTAAATAACTGCTTAATGRTCACAGCATTAGAGCCATAAGAATCTGAAGAAACTCATCAAATCTGCTGTTTAAAGTGTTAACTCCAGAAGGAAACTGGTCCTGACTAAATACAGCTTGGTATTTGTTTGCTCAAATGTGTTCTTATTTGCATATTGGCAAAACCAACAGCCACTAAAAAAAAAAAAAAAAAGGAAAAAAAAAGGGGGAGGGATAAAAAAGATGAGGATAAGACTAAATTTTCTCAATTTTCCATTTCTAGATATTGTCTTATTTATTTATATGCTCCCACTGAAATGTTTAAACCATTTGGTTTCCCTTTTTTGTRCTACACCATTTGGAAGATAATTCAAAGTGTTTACTCCTTATATCCTTAAGAACATTGTTCTAATTTTGGATCTAAATTTATTCATGGCCAATATATACCTATGTGAGTTTGTGCAGATATTCATTTAACTTAAACAGTTTTTCTCCCTCTTGTATATTTACCTCAGAATTTATTTATAGAGAGTTCATTAAATGCCCCCTTAATTTTATTTTGGCTAAGCAGAACAAACCAGGTTCTTTGGTGCATACAAGAATGTGCTGAGAGGGACTGTTGGCGCAAAACTATATTCGTCCTGTACTGCATGAAAGATCGTGGGTTTTTTCCCTCTAATGCAGAATTTGGTTTCTGAATGTAAATGGGGGTGGTGGTGGTGTATTTTCCTCAAATGAATTAGAGATTAGTCATATCTATAGGTAGAAGTATCTCTCCTAGGATATATCCTATCACGTACCTCTGCCATGATGAACCGTAGGATAGCCATAAAAATGTGCATTGATTCTCCTGGTTACAAATAATTGTTCCTTTGACTGCTGTGCACTGTTAACAGCGCACAGCTCAAAACTTGCTGGTTTTGAGCCAGCAAGTAAGTCTGACTATAAATAAGGTTAGCAGGCTCCATGAACTTGACATTCTTCTCAGGATCCTCTTGGAATTTTAGTTAATTTGATTAACAAATAAACTCTCTGGTACTTGATACTTTCAATGCTCTTGATCTATTATACTATAGTTGTGGCTCTTCCTATGTATGGCTTTTGGTCTTTCATTACAGACTTAAAGGTTATTATATAGAATTGTGAAGTGTTTTTCACGTATGAACAATCATTTGAAATTGGATGTGAAGACCTAGCTGGTCCTCTCTATTTCGTTCATACTATGACTTGATGAGTTCCTTGCATATAACCACTAACATCTCTAGCAAATTTTCCAGGAGATATTAGTGGCTAGTCCAAAAACTTTCCAGAACTCAAACTCATTCAGATGAATTATTATTGAGCACAATACTAGAATTTCTGAGAAAGTTCTTTAGTTTAAAAATACCACACTATAATTCTCGTTATTTACCGATTTTGACTTACGTAGGGCTGTGAAATTCAGAAAGCAAGTGTATTTAAAACATAGGAATACATATGGATCTATATGTTGCTGCTATTTCTCAAGGTCTGCTTTAAGTTATGCTGTCATAAACCAAACAAATATCTGGTCACAGTGAAGATATGGCTTTCTAGATAACATTTTCTACATAAAATAATAGGCAAACTGAAACGGGCAGAATTTCAGTTTGGTGTAGCTTTTGTCTACATAGCTATCTGTGTTATATATTGACCCTCCACCTAACTCCTCCCTCAAATAAAACCCCTGCTACAGACATCTGAGCAAAACAGAGTACAAGCAGAAATAATGTATAACACTGTCTCTCAGGCTAAATCGTTGTTTCAAGTTTCTATTTACTCCCACATGAAGTCATTGCCATGTAAGCATTTGCTGACTTAAGCCATTGAAAAGCAGAAAGTGTTCTATATTACATACAAATGTGAAGAGATCAATAAGCAAATTAGCTAAGCTAAGTGAGTAGTTTTGAGGATGCTAATGTAAAAGTTGTGCTTAAGAATTCCACCTATAAAGAACATTTAGTTGATTGTTRTATCAAGAAAAGGGCTCTTTTAAGTGGTACATAAATACTCAGTTGATTAGAATACAAAATGGCTTTGAAGGACCCATTCATAACAGGCATCTAAGACATCCTGATTTTATTGGTTTTTTTTTAACCAATGCTGACACAGATATGCTCTTCAGCTTGTATGTTTTCCTCTGTGAAACCAACTGTAAAGCTAAAGAAATACATTAAAGTTTATCAGAAAATTGTGGACATATTTTGCCATGATATTATTGATAAATAAAAAATAAAACTTATTTGATGTAATTTATCTCACCTATTCTTAGATGCCTCCATAGTGAATATCTACTCCAAGTTAATAATCTTATGCTTGTTTTATACACAACAAAAGACATGAGTAATTTAATTTGATGCTTATTTGGAYGGTTTTAAATATCAACTTTAGGCTGAGAAAAACTGAACCAAATGGAGTATCTAGATACCTATGCTTCATCAGCTATATTCTCCTTATAACGTCTGAAAAATATGCTTGACAAAGAATGAAAATGTGCCTACATACAAAGTGGATGTTCCTATGCCCATCGTGTGACRAAAGCAGCCTGGAAATGGGAGCCACCATTCTTGGGTATTCACAGCCAATGAAACCATGATAGCATAAGGTTCTTCCGATACCCTGCAACATGTAGCCAAATCTGGGGCCTTAAACAGAGAAAAAAACTCTGTGAATGTTCTCTCTGGGCGTTAAACTTATACACAAGGTACTCATGAACTCATAACCAGCAAAACCAGAACACAAAGTGAATGATTTTGCCCACATCCAAGGACTGGTTTGTTAAGAGATGTTAGGAGGTCACCTCCTCCTTTTTTCCTTTTTTTTTTTCTTTTTTTAAGTTTAAAGTGGTTGTTAAACTATGGCATACATTTCTTTAGCTTATCCACAGCCAATGTCCTTCAGCTCTCTTGTAATAAGCTGTTTCTATGAGTATAATCTCTCCTTGTGGTTTCTGCTCGGTTAGCTCACTTCAGATGGTGAGCTGTGGCCTCTGTGGCATGTTACATCTGCTGTGTGATATTAACCATGTCACAAGCCAAATTTTCAAAACTGTCAAACAATTTTTCATCCCTCATATTTTTGAATTCCTTATTTACAGGGCACTAAGGGCCTCATCTGCCCTCAAGGAGCTCTAGCTTTATTATCTACAACATTATGAAAAGATTCAAGCCCCCTGACAGTGACTTAAGCTGGACAAATATTTTTTTTWATTTGAAAATATTGTTCTTAATCATCGTGGTCCATGTCTCCATAAACATAATACCTTTGTAACTATGAAGGACAGTGTGAGAAAAAAGGAAAAAAAAATGCTAGTTTTGGGAAGTACCCAGATAACACAGTGATACATAAACATAATGTTAAGGGCTGTTACAAGCAGCCACCACCTCCAGCAGCTCCAGGCCTGGGGATTCCTCCTGCCCAGCCACTGGAGCCTATCCTGGCGCCTGGAGACCCAGGGTCTCTGCCCAGGCTGAGGGACGTGGCTGCTGCTGTCCCCTTTGCAGGTCCAACCAGCAGTGAAGCTGAGCACGTATCCCAGATGCATGCAGACACACAGAGGACACACAGAGGTGCTGAGAGGTCAGGAAAAATGGTTTGTTTTGGTCAATGCATTAACTTAAACCCTGTTTGATGTGATAAATTATCATCATGGACTATTTTATCCACAACCAAATTTCTTGATTAGAAAGATAGTGTCCAGGAGCTAAAAAAAGATAAATAGCATGGTCAAAATAATAAAGGGAGCTAAGTGCACACAGTTAATTTATTTCTCAGATTGCTCATATTCACTTTATTGACCAGAAAGGTGCAGCTGGTCAAGGGCTTTAATATTTTTAAGCTCTCCATATTGATTTTTTATTTTAATGTAGAATTGAATTTTAGCCTAGATATTCTCTTCCTTCTTAGCTTCTGATAGCTAAGAAAAAGGAAAAAAGTCTTCTCTTTAAATATTGTTCTTTTTCACACGGCTGTTAGAGGTTGGTAACACAGAGATATACATGCACAAAACAAAATATTTAGTTACTTGCAGTGTGCATAGTACACAATTTAAAGGGGTTTTAGAGAAGAGTGGCTCTTATGTAGTTTTTTCCTCTTAATGGAACATTTAGATAAAAACTAAATAGTTCAGCAATTGCTGGATTTGTGGAGACAAAAAGTTGCATTGCAGTTAGGAGTGCTCTGGGACCCAGAAAGAAAGACAATGAAGTTTGTCAATGAAAAAAGATAGAGGTAAGGTAAAACAAAACAAAGAACTTAGAAGTTTTTTTCAKGGTTGTAGATATTCTGTAGAAAGCCTTCCAAGCAATTTATAAAGATCAAATATCTAGATACAGTTAGCCTTTTGTGGYAATCTGTGAAAATTTGTGGTTATTCTCATAGGAAATTCAAGCATTTTTAATAAGTTCAATATCTTTTTCATCTGCTGACAGATGACCCAATGTATCAATGGTTGTTCAACATTTGCAAATGAATGTACTGAGTGTTTTTCAGGAGGGGTGCTGATCTGGAGKAAGGGAGAAAGGAGGGGTAGGGAGGATGAGATTTTTGTAATGAAGTTGTRGTGTTAACGCCGAAAAGTTAAAGGTAAAATGTAACAGTTTGTCACAATTATGCTTCATATTGACAGGTGTTCTGAACTTTCTGTTTGATAACTAGACGTATAAATTTCAGTTCTTAAAGCTTTGCAGCCAATTTAAGGGCTCATTTATTTCCCTGACAGCAAGATATATATGCTGCCTAGCATAGTGGATGTCTGGGGCCAAATCCACCACTTTGTTGCTTGTGTGTCTCATGGGAAGTAAATAGTAGCAATTTTTCAGCATAGGCATACCGGCACAAGGTGTTTAGCAAATAAATGAGCATAAGATGACCTGTGGTGTCCTGAAATTACTAAAATTCATGAATAATAAAATGATCTATAGATTGTTAGCAGAGGGCTATAGCAAGGGCTAATTTGCAGTCACTGAAGCTTTACAGGATAATTTGTAACTTTTGAAAATTTAATGACTTCATCAGCTTTTACCTATTTTTTTACCAATCTAATTGTCTGAAAGCTACCTTGAGCAGAGATCTTATGTCTAGATAAAATCACAGTCACCTATGTTATCACATTATGAGTACTTAACTGACTTTATCTGAAGAACTTTTCTTTCTTTCACCCCTACATTATAGTAACTACCAAAAATGTGTCTTTATCTTAAGAAGACATATTCCTTATTTTGTTAAATGTTGTTAACATATGAAACAATTATAAGAAAATAATCAAGTGAGTAATGCAAAAGGAAGAGGAATTTGAAAAAAAAAAGATCTAGTGAGCAAACTACAGCTTATTGGAAATAAGTAAAAGCACCCTAAAACACGATCAAAGAAATCAGAAGGAAAATTAAAAGGCTCAGCACATAATACCATGCAAATTCTGTCACATTTATTTAAGGTGCTGAAAAGGAAAGAAGGGACCCATAAGTTTGGGTCCTTGCTCACATTTCATTTTGTTTGTTTATTTATTTAGATAAGTCACCAACACATGCATACTGAAATAACCAAGAAAACAGGGAGTGAAACCATAGTTGCTCTCTCCTTCCCCTGAATGGCTGATCACTTAATACAGTTATTTTGTTCTCCCAGTTTCAAACATTTTGAATTCTTTTCAATATATGACATCTTCACACTTGCTGTCTCCTACATACACTACAGTTGAAGACAGCTTTGCATTATCTTGGGTGTTACTACAGGAAAATTGAATGCAAGGCAATAATCAGGCATAGTTCAAACTCTGAAGAGCCTGGTTATGTTCAGCACTGCAAGAGTATGCTTACTGCTGCAGCTCATCACTTGTTTTTCAAATGGTGTCACTATTTTAGTTTACCTGAATTCTCTGTTTTACCTGTCTCGTGTATTTCCTTTACAGATTTAGAAAAAAATACAATCTTCACTACATTTTTGTATGTCCCCCTTTCTACACATTGATGCCCACCCTTCAGTTATATAAAGATAACCGTAGGTTGATTGTATCTCACCTAATGTCATATTTTTGAGAAAGAAAAGATTCACCTATTCCTACTGAAGAAATAGTCCCACATTAGRACTTAATGAGGACTAACACCTTTTAATACCAAATGTAAGTATCAGAGGAATGTTCCATCTGCAGTAATATATATTTCTATCAGGAAACATTTGCACCATGCAGAAGTAGAAAATGGGAGCATCCTCTCTGTAATCTCTGCTTTCTTTAAAACACATTCTTAATTAAGGAAGATGAATTTTGAAACCATTTAAAAAGGAAAGCTAATTAACGTCATTCTGTCAATGTAGAGAAACAGTGACATTTGGCAGATACTTGAGGAGTACTTTAAGGGGATATTTACAATGAGAATATTAGAGAAAGTACAAATGAAATACAGCAATATCTGGAAAGTATAATTTAAAGAAAAAAGTATTCAAAGGAGGAAAGGGAAAGATAAAATAAATTAAATGAGCAGCTAGTCTGCTATTTTACAATTCTAATTGCTTTTTAACTTTTAGAATACATCTGAAGGCAAAAAAAAATTATAAAATGTATTAATTTATACAGTTGTCTTTGGTTTTATTTTTTTAGAGTAGTTATTCTCTAACAATGCAGAACAAATTTCTTTTTCTAAATTGTTATTAAGTGATGATTGAAAATTTATGACTTAATAAGTACCATTCTGTGGAATACTTATATTGCTCTTCAAGTTGTATTTTTGAGGAAAAAAGAGAAGAAAATGATTCATTTGCAGCAATGAGTTTCTCTAGACAATGAACTTCCTGGATGAGACTTCACATAGGTAATCACAGTGACCTTGCTCTTTACAAAAGTTGTGCATAATGTTTATTGTAATCAGAGATATGGACCATCTAATTAGTCCCAGAGCTTCAGAGTTGGTGCTTAAAACACAGTAAGTGGGAATTGTTCCTTAAAAAGGTCAACACAAATGTAATATCTGGGGACTTTTTCTATTTGTTTTTCCCCCCTTTCTCAGTCAATAAGAAAATGTATCCTTCTGAGGTTTCTTGGGCAGAGTATCTAGAAGGAGAATAAATAAATAAATAAATAAATAAATAAAGACAGACTAGGGATCCTGGTCATGCCAGATTTACTAGTCTGCTACTAAACCCCTTCCCCCTTTCCCCTGTTTCATCTTACCTTGATCATGCTTCCCCAGGAAATAAAGCTGCCTGAGCTGAAGGTAGTAGAAAAATGAAACAAAAGTTTAATAATGTTTTTACTTTGCACTATTTTCCACTTTTTTCTCTATATTCTTTCTTTGTTCTTTTATGCTATGAATAGGCAGATTGAGTGCTATATCTTTTTTTAGTAGTAAAATCATTAATAATTTCTTATAGCATTGTAACTATTTGATAGATTAAAAGTATCTGTGAATGCCCCAGAAAAGATTGGCCTCTTGCGGACACTGTAGGCCTGTCAGGGTGATATCAGTCAAAGACAGTGCACCTGAAATGCCTGCAAGCTGGAACACACCACTGACACACAGTGCTGGCTCTGTCTGTTTGGCATCCAGAAGGTGAAACTCAGTAAACATATGAGTCTCTGGAAATTACCTTTTCAGATCATACTAAGCTATAATATTGCAACACTTCTCTGGTTGCATAAAGTGTTTTCTGAATTTGTAAGGCTGTTGGATAACTACATTCAATCTGAAATTGCACGGCAAAGCTTATATGCTCTGTAAGTAGAGAAACAGAAATTAATATTATCTACAAGGATGATGGAGACACTCCTGCACCACTGAGGCTGTAGAATAGACATTAAATTTTTTTATCGTCTTAACACCACATGAAGTTCACCGCTCATTCAATCTCCTTATCAAGGTCTAAAATGAAATAATCATCTTACTGTTGAGGGACAATGTAGCATAGACTTGACTATGTGATATATCTGTGATCGAAACCATTAAATCCATTTAATCAGTCACTGAATTTAACTTGAGACCCTGATCTAGGAGTATTTTTTTTATTGGGGACCACAGTGCGTGACTCCACCAGAATTTTACCAAGGGTTACTTCTATAGAGGTTGTCCTTAATTGCTTTCTTTGCAGTACGCAGACTTTGCACTAGCAGCACTTTCTTTGCACTACAGCAACAGTGTATGTGCCAGCACCGCAGCTATCCAAAAAGAAATACACTCTGTCTACTCAATAACCTTCAGGTAGGAAGATGTGTGAACCTCACCAAACAGATGCATTTAGACCTATTAATCCTCTGGTCTGATAATTCTAATAGCCAACATTCAAGCAAGTGAAATTAACGAGCTTAGTGCAGTAAGAACAATTTCAGCTATTTTCACATATTTGAGTGTTATATTTCCTTGTTTCACCATTTTAGTAAATCTCATTAAAACCACACAGACTCAGTTAACTTTTTCAAATAGCTGCTCTTTACAGAACTATAGGAAATCAGTGAAATTAGTAAAATATTCTGAGAACTGCTTGGCACTGCCCTTGAACTGAAACTTTTTTCATTTATATATGTCTGAGTWGGACTCACTGGATCAGACCCTGAATTACATTGCTGTTATTCTTAAGGTTATTATATATGTGTTTTATACACAAATTAATTTAAAAAGTCCTTTTTACCTGATTTTTTTAAGCAGAAAGTAACTGAAAATTTAATGCTATTTCTTGAATATCTGAATGCTGGTGGGTTTTTTTTTCTGGTCACTTAAGAATCTGACAACTAAATGCTAAAGCTATAAATGTTAAGAACAGAGCCAGGAAGTCTGATTAAACTTTGCAGATGAAATCTTCCAGCATAACTATAGGTCCTTGGAGAATTAGTCATTTTAATAAGCTAAACTAAATTGTATAGATGAAATAGGTGTTTTAAGAAGGTAGCATTTTGTACAAGCTTCCACATGCAGTGTCTGTGCAAATCARACAAAAAAACTCTTATGTAGTATGATACAAGTATATCTGAGTGACAACCTTTATCTGAGGAAGTCTAAGGAWATATACAAAAGAAGAGTTGCATGGATGCAGTAGTTTAATGATGGAACAAAAAGCTGTGTAGACAAATACCAATACATTAGCCTTTCATCTTCTCAGACTACAGACAGACTGACAAATTAAAACAAAAGCAGACACAGATTTTAAAATTTTCAAGGCATCTTTTTCCGAAAAATTACTTTCTACTTTGATCCTCCATCACACAAATGACAAAAAAAATTCCACTAATGTCTACAACTGACACAAGATACTGAACTGTTACGGCAAGAAAGAAAAATATTGTCTAGCTGGTCATACCTATACTGATGACTCTGCCAGTACTTCCCATATACGGGATCTGAAGATGTATCTGCCCATCTTCTGATTTCAGTCTCGCTCTATGAAATCCAACAGCAACATTGTTGGAAGGCCAGGTGCATGGGGTAGAAGAAATGGTGGTGCCATAATAGTCATTGCTGTTACACATGGCCAAAGATCAGCCTGGGATGCTTGGGGAAGGGGAAAAAGATGTTTCCTTACTCATTCTATTTGGTGAAATGGCAAGAGAGATATACATATGGAAAAAAATTATAGGAAACACACAAAGTTCTTTTTTTTTTCTTTTCCTTTTACGTTGTTTTTTCAGATTTTGCATCACCTCCAYGTTTAATCTATGTTGCAGTAATTTGTTTTCTGTTTTAGTAATAATCTCAGTGTATGTCTACACCATACACATTGAAAGCACAGCATTAATACTGCAGAATAATGTTTTTTAAATTAACTAATATGACACCCACAGCCACAACAGTTGCCTTTAGGCTGCAAATCTTCCCAAGAATCAGGCTAGATACTTAGATGATTAATCCAAGATAAACTCCACGTTACTTTGTGTAACATCCTACTACTACCACACTGTTGTGACTGCAAAATGCAAGCAAGGCATAATTCATTAGTGACTGGGTTTTAATGGATAAAAGACTGTCAGGCAGATTACTTTCAAACAAATAATACTTCTGGTAATTTTTCAGGACTATGGGAGCAATCCCTTGAATTAAAAAAAAAAAAGTACTTTTGATAGATATTATTATAATGATACAGTAATTATTTATACTTCAATAACTTGGGAGAACTCACACTTATAAAGAATTATCTTATTTAAAACAAATATACTGCTTACTGTTACATTATTGAAATGCAATTTCACACTCCTGTTACAGAATTTTGTATTCTGAGTTACTCTTAATGGTGACTACAAACAGTCTTTTAACGCATCTTTGGCTGCGTGCCTCTATCTGCAGCAATTAATGGCCACAAACCCCAGATAACTGTGCAAAAGATGTTTGTACCAACACAGCGGGTATGGACAGCTTTTGCCAGAACTGGCAGCTCTACTGCGAAGCCACAGTAGCTATTGTGCTTCAGGATTACAGGTTTATTTTTTGAATCGCGCAGTACATCATTTAGCTCCATTCATGGACTGCAGTTCATTGTACTACACAGTCTGTATGAAAGCTTCGAATCAAACAGACCAAGAAATAAGAAGGAGAGGTGACTAAAGAGAAAGACATAGTTTTTAATTAAAATGAGAGCCAGTTTGGCACCAATACGTGTTGCGGTAAGAACCAAGGTGAGAATCAGTCTATTTTTGTTCTGATGCTGACTGACTCCTCCTATGATCTCAGCCAAATTTATTAGGTCCTAATTCTGTCAATTTTAGTCACAATGATTAATTCTTTATTCAGTGAGTAACTCCATGTAGATCAGAAAGTTGGGAAGTACGCTGAATCTTTCACGAATAGCAGGAGGCCGAAACCACTCAAAAATTGATCCCTTTCAGTATGAAATGTATCTCACTGACTTCCCTCTAATCACCAAAAAAGCTCTGTGTACAGAACTGCAATGGCAGTTGAAAGAACCAGTTCTTTTTTTGCTGGGTGGTTTCAAAATTTGCTATATCTGTCCAATAGTGCTAATATTGGCCTTGGTCTTAAGATATTTGTAAATTATATCATCCAACAGGTTACGTGATTGCAGAGCGTAATTTACGTCAGGTAGTTGTCAAATCTGGTAGCCTGATAGAGGCAAGGCTACTGCTGCAGCCCCATGCCTCCAGGTCCAACCAGTAGTTGGACAGAACAGACAGAAACACAGACAGAACACAGACAGAAACATTCATCACTCACACAGAGAAACAGCACCAAAAGTGTCATCCTGTTCCCCTCTCTGGCTATATATGTCTGTGTGTGTCTGTCTGTCTGTCTGTCTGTATACATATATATATGTATCTATATATACATATACATATGTACCTGGTGGATCCCTCCAGCAGCTGAGCTCACCCAGTCTACTCTTGGATCCCAGTCTCCCCAGCTACTAGCGTCTGGACATAGGAGCCCTCAAGGCCACAGTCCCACTCCAGTTGCTGGTACAGACCATTACACACACACACACACACACACACACACACACACGAAGACACATATACAAGCAGAAATCCCAATCAACTCCCAGCCTCCATGGTCCCTCCAGCAGCTCTCTCCCCTGGTCCCTCTGACAGCCAGTTTCTGCTGTGGTCTCACCCTTAGAGACACACACACTTGCCTGGCTCACAGGTCACTTCACCTACTCAACCAGCTCCTCTGGCTTGACTTTTGCTAGCAATCACACACGCACACCCGTACTTGTCCCAGTTGTTGGTACCATGGACACACATGGGCCTCTGACCCCTGGTCTGACTCCAGTTGCTGGCACTCAGACCCCCATACACACGTGYGCACAGAATAGAGATCCCCTCACCCAGGAAAGAGTTGGAAGGGAAGACTGTGTTGATCAGGGGCAGGACATGGCTGAAAACTGTACAGACCAGCAAACCATTTACATGAAAATGGCCATTTTGTCCCATTTTATGTCTMTTTTCCCATACTTGTTCCTCCCCAAATCAACTAGATCTATCCTTCTATCCCTTTCCCTGCCTTGGGTTCCTCCTCTAAACATCCCATAATAAGTTTTGTGCAATTTCAAATGCTCTTCCCCTGCATCCCGTAATGTGTCGCAAATCCCCTAGGTAGTGACCCCCCTCACTCTGTAAAGTGATGGGAGAGCTGCTCCCTTTGACTCATGGGATGGGCATCAACTCTGAACTGTGCGGGTGAAGTTCTCTGGGACAGCTCGGGGGGGGGAGGGGGGCCTGGGCAGACTGTCCCTTCCTCTGGGTCTTTAACTTGGGTTCCCACTTGCCATTGGGCTCCTGTGCTCCTCTGAGCTTGTGCAGATGGGCCTGTGATGGGCTGATGACTCCTATGACAGGTCTGGGAGTAGCCCAGCAGGGTATTATTTGGGCTCCCCCTCCTGCTTCTGTTCCTTTAGACTTCCTTGTGTGCATGGAGATGAGCTTTCTAGTAGACAATCTAAAAATTGGCTCCTGAATGTGATGTTCTTCCCTACATAATTGTGGCACTCATTCTTTAATGTTTAGGAAATACAGACTGAAAAGGCTGTGGAAAAAAAACAGGACAAAGACATAGAAACGGCATAAGTGAGTGAGGAATGCAAACTGTAAGTGTAACCGAGGAACCTTGGAAAGTATAGTTTACAAGTTAGAGTAGCCTTGGAYGACTCAAACTTTTGTATTTAGCATTTATATAGTCAATAACCTCAACTGACATTGACCTTGGGAACAAAATGGGGCAATATTTTCACTTGGGTGAACTGTTATTGTAGAGTTTCTCTAGTGTATTAGGCACAAACACGCATTCCATCAACATCAAGTACATGCTATCTTTTTCATCAATTTTCTTTTATTTTGTGCTAACATTGTTACTGTGGTCAGTACAGGGAAAAAAAATACTTTGTCTAAGCGTTAACTTCACCTCTGGCATAATGCTATTGAAATCTTGAAATCAACTGACTTTGCACTATTTTTTCTTTGCAGGAAGCTCCGGACATTTGTTTTACTGGTAATAAAATAGACCATACCACTAAAAAAAAAAGGTTACTTTATTTTTATTATTTTTAGATTGTGAGATTAACGTTTTCTTAATTTTCAGGGATGAATCCCCAGTATAAAAGCTTCTAAGTGGAGTCTGAAATGTTATAGATAAAATGCAATTAGTATACATATCCAGCTGATCTGCCAATAAGAAGAAGCATTGATGTACAGTCCTAAAATACATTACTTTCACTGTGTTATAATTTAAAACAAGGGACTGACGGTAGTGGCACTGACAGTGGTGGGACTGACCATCCAAACAGCCACACACACCAGTTGATAGGAGTTAAGAGAGACCAGCCAAACCAGAAAGATGGTGGCTGTGTTGCAGATTACACAGCAACCGGGTTTGCTCTGCCTGCTCTACCAGGAAGGATAGAAGTTTGTTTTGAGCCCACTGTTAGAATCTATTTCTAGAATACACTGAAACTGCAACCAGACATTTTGATTGCTCTTAAGACCTAAGATTTCTTTTCAAGTTTCCACTTCATTCCCAGAAAAAACGTTCATGCACACAGCAATTAGTTCCCCTGCAGTGCTGGTTCAGCTACACATGGAAACATCTGAGAAGAAACATTATCTGCTCCTTTTCTTCTGAAACTTTTTTTCTGCCCACTGCCCTCTTCAAGCTGGAAGAAAGAAAAAGGAAAACAGCGTTATTAAACTTACTGGAATTAAGGTAAAAATAGATGCTGTGGAAGGGAAGAAGGGACATGTCTAACTGGAGCAGTTGTCCATGTTTTACTCAAATTGGTTCACTAACTCCATTCTATCTTGTATGTGGACATGTGCAAATGACCATATTTATTTAGTTTGTGTTTACATAGTTACCAGTAGCATTTCAGGAAAGCACCACTCAAAAAGAAAGTAAAAGCGGGTTAATAATATACAATTAAATGTTTGATTATCTTGATGTGAAGAGAAAAAAAGAAATAGAAAAGTAAAATAGAAAAAAAGAGACCGTGAGGAAGAGATACTATGATCCTAAAAAACGTCTATAGCTTTCTGGTATATATTATTGAATCTAACAGGGAGAGAGTCAATATATGTGAAGTAATGGTAACAAATTTGTAGAGATTACATTGATGTTCCAATTTACTTTTCATATTTTGGAGATGTCCACAGGCATCAGGAAAAGGCCCTTTCATTGTGTGTAGACTTATGACTTAAAGCTGTCTCCCCCACAACTGCAAAATAGAATGGTATTCTTCATCTTGATCAGAATGAGCTTTATACTTATGGGAATGTTGTCAGCATGGGCTCTTTTTCCGATTTTGAGACTGATAACAAACTATTTATTTTCTGCAGCAGCTTCAATATCTCCACAAAAGTAATTATACCTCTTTACATCTCCAAGAAAACTCTATTACAGGTTTCACCTTAGTGAAGCTAACACAGAAACAATAAAAAATTGAAATACTAACACACTTAAGGGTCCCATAATGAATATAGGCTACCAGAATTTGAAAACATATTCAGGTAGGTTTTAACACATTGCATGTTGGATAAGAAGAATTGGGGTGATGCGAGACAGAAACCATGCACTCCATAGGTATTTATGAGGGATAGAGCAAGTGGGGGACAACTAGCAAACGAGTTATTTGGAAATTATAAGCATGGCAAATTAAAAATGAAATTATATCCTTTACATGAAAAAAATATTTTTACAATACCCTTGTATGCCTCCCTCCTTCAGGGAGGTATTGCTTTATTTTTGACCTACATTATTTGACCGAGCAAGGATTCTTTTTGCCTCCTTTGAAGAACTTTCACATTTCCCATTTTTTCCTTATGTCTCTCATAGTTGATTTATACCCACAATATGTCTACTAATGATCAGATCAGTTTGATATTACTCAGTGATTTAACTGTCCYAAAGCCAGATACAAGAGGCAACGTAGTCCTGATATCCTTTTCAGGCAGTCACAGTATCTCAAGCATATCAAAGTTTCATGGTTTGTGGCTTTGCTATGATGATACGTATTGCTCCTGCATTTTTTCATAAACACTAAAGAGACAAACAGAAAAGGGAAAAAAAAAAAAAATAAGAATGGTCACTTTGTAATTTCCTTTCATATCAAGGAAGTAAAATATTTTGATAAAAATCTGTTCCACAGCCAAAGCTAACTTTATTAATCCTCTCTTTAAAGCACTTGCCTCCCAGTCTTTGTATTTTGAGTACTGCTTCTCCAAGATCTTTGTTCTTTTAATCTGTCATCTCTTCATGAATCCTCTCTACTCTTTTTCTTCTCCTTGGTCAACCTCTTTTTATTTTATTCCTGCTCTCCCTTTATTTCTGTCAATTTACTACTCACAAGCATATCTATGGAAGGAAAAAAAAAAAAAAAAGAAAAAAAGAAAAAGTCTTGCTGTTGCTATTTCCACCGCATGAGAGAGAATACGAGCAACAAAGAGATATTGTTTTTCCTTCACTTTCCCTATTACTGTCCTGGTTCTGGCTGGGACAGAGTTAACTYTCYTCCCAGTAGCTGGAGGGGGTGCTGTGTTTCGGGTTTGGTAATGAAAGGAATGTTGATGGCCCATTGATGCTTTGGTTGTTGCTGGGTGGTGCTTGCACCAGGACTCTTCAGCCTCCCATGCTCTGCCAGGTGCAGRGGAGGAGCTGAGGTGGTTGACCCAGCTGGCCAATGGGGTATTCTATACCATGTGACATCATGCTCAGTATAAAAGCGGGGGGGGGGGAGGCTCTCGTGTTTGGGACATGCGGTTTCATTCAGGACACACAGTTTCGTTTGGGACGCACGGTGGGTGAGCAGTTGCATTGTGCGTCGCCTGCTTTGTATATTCTGTTATTGTTGTTGTTGTTATTGTTGTTATTACTGTTCTACTTTCTTTTATTTCCATTATTAAACTGTTTTTATCTCAACYTGCGAGTTTTCCTTCGTGTGCCCTCCCGATTCTCTTCCCCGTCCTACCGGAGTGGGGGGTGAGGGAGCRGCTGTGTGGTGTTTAGTTGCTGGCTGAGGTTAAACCGCAACAACTACTTTTCTTCCTATCATTAGGATTCAATAGATTCTACCACCGTCTATTCAAGCAATACATAGAACAGTGGTTTTCTTTTCTAGTTCATAAAATGAGGACAAAATCTCGTAACAAAAGAGCTCAGTAGGAGCCTGACAGGATTCAGATGAAGTTCTCACTTCTGGTTTTGAGAAGGGTTCCCAGATGTTGGGACTTCTTATTTGCTTAAGCTATGTCCCAAGGCCAAGAGATTATGCTTATGTACACTGCTCCCCTCCATCCTTCACATCCTTGTAAAATCTGACAGGAGCTGCAGCAATCAGTGATTTTCAGTTCTTAGGTTCTCATGCCCTAATCAGCTCAGACATAGCAAAAGCTTCTCAAGCAGAGAGATGGGCTCCATCAGTTAATTATTAGCAAGGGCTCCCAGACCTCACAAATTCTGGACTCCCCCCTACCCAGGAGTTCCTGATGGTTACAGAACTAGGATCTCTCCCAGCTATATGTATTTTAGCAGTAATAAAACAGTCTGTCTCAATTTTTCAGCCATTAGGGTAGGAAAAATTCTGTGGAGAACAAAAAAAAAAATAATCAATTTACATGTGTCTGTAAACATATGGTACTGATCCCTCCTTACACTAGACTTTTCACATCTGTGCTTTAGGAAATTTATTGAAATAGTGTGCTGTGATTTAGCTGGCAAGGGATTTTTGAAGGTGGTTGTGTGATTTGGGAGCATGCAAATACCAGAGAAAATTATTCATATTTGTACAACATAGAAACYGTGAAAGACTTCTGCTCCTAAAACGCACAATGCTTTTGAAAATTCCCATTCAAGAAAGACATTAAAAGAAGGGGAGGATGGTTTAACGTCTTGTTAAAACAAGCTTTGGTAAAATTGAAAATCTACTCTTAAAGAGAGAGACTCAGAAAGAAGAGAGATATTTCAGCTGATAATAACTAATTCCACTGAAATCATTGACATTCTAATAGTAAAAGTTTTAAAAACTTTTTCCATTTCTTCTCCTGTTTTCTGTCATTCTGTTCATTAAAGTCTACACATTTCTCTTTTCTATACCTGGGGCACTGCAGCGTCAGTCCAAGCATTGATACTTTAGACAAAAAGCATCTTGTTGGCATCATCGTGCATGCACAGAGCCCTGCAGAATTTGGGCACAGTCCCTAACTCAGGCTGCAGAGTGCTGCCACAAACTTAGTAAGAAGTGACGGTATGCTGTTAAAAGCTGTAACTACAAACTGCAAAGAGTTAATCTGGCAAACAATCTCTTGTTATGAGCACTTGACTTAGAATGGACATACATTTATAGAACTGTGAACATATTCCTTGTCATAAGGATTTCAGTTATCTGTAGGCTTTCTGACAAAAGCAAACAATTAAAAAGCCTCCTCAATAGGATTAATTTTTACTAACCCTGTATATCTATATGGCAAACTCCAAATAATTTATCCTTTGGAGCTGCTGGAGAGAGATAGATAGATAGATAATTTTAATATGCGATTTATTACACCTTGAAGTAGACATCCAAGTTGACTGTTCCCAGGTAATGTTCTCTTTAACTGCTGCAATAGAGCATGTTACAGATCCTAAAGCTGGGTGAGATAAATCCCTCTGTCTAATTCCACTCTTGGACATACGGAAGGGCATGGAAAGGAACAAAGTATTTGGTCAAATCACTACAAACTGCCATTATTTGTTAATACATACATAAAACTTCATTTATTTCTCAAGTATCTTAGTCTGGTTAAACTGTAACAGTCTTAGATGACTAAAGCAGTGTTACCTAAATTAAGTCTGAGCATACTGTAGCAAGAAAATCCAAGTGAATGAATTGTTTCCTATTATTCTGCAAAAATGGATATCCTCTATTGATTGCTTATCTTAATGGAAGTAAGGGTTACTAAAGTAGAGTACTGCGACACTAAATATCTTTTTAAATTAAATATCTTTYGTACATTATATAGTTTAATTTTCATAAATATTCTGTAGTTCCTCATTGTAATCAACATATGAGGAAAACAATCTCATAATATTCTGAAACTGTAGCATCTGTAGTCAATATTAAAATACAGAAACATGTTTAGAGAAAYAGATGAATGAAGGATGGAAAACAGTGTAACAGGTTTAAACCAACCTTATTAATACACTGTAGTGAATAATGCATGCTCCACATCATAAGAGTAGTGGAGGCCTGGTGGCTGTGAAGCCCTGACATCTGGACTGTTGTTTTGTCCATCCCTGGATGCATTTTTTACAGATTTCAGCAGTTTTTTAGATCTCACATGCTAGTGTTTAGTAAGAAGAGATACTTCTAAATAGCAAAATTCCCAACGCACAGATGGTATTAGAAAAAAACATTAATATTTTAAGTAATGCGCTGGCCCTAAAACTAAATCAGTACAAAAAAAAAAAAAAATCTCTGAAAACAGTTTTATTGCTTTCTTTTCCTATTGCTTTTATGTTGTGGGAAACATATATTCCAAAGTAATTAGAAAAAAGGCAAAGTTTCAAAACTGTTACAAAATATGCTGGAAAATAAAACAAAGCAAATATAACAGAAACCTGGATATTCCGAAAATAAATTCTCTGAAACAGCAGCAAATAATGCTAATAGGTAAAACTACCATGTATGCATTTGCCAAGGGAGGGTATCAAATGGGAGGAAAATCTCACATTTTGGCTCCATTTTCATTAATCTACTTCTTTTGTATTTTACTTTCCTTCTGTTTCTTCATTGTTTTTTTGCACAGAATTCTGTTGGACAGTATGCAACAGTTTTCATAAACTAGATTTTTGTTGATTTGCTGCTGGATGTTGTGTATTTTGTGTATTGCAGCCATTATGTTTCCATGCTAACATCTTACCTATAAAAATTCTGTTACTTTTTAAATAAATAGAATAAAACATATTAGATAATAGTGGTATATTTCATCAAGCATATTTAATATTGTTATAACAAGAATTGCTGAATTGAAACAAAAGTAAACCCGCTAGTACAAACTTCATATACACAAGTACCATGTTAAATGCAGGCATATGCGATTGCATACAATTAAAACCACTCTTACAAGAAGAAAATTGGGAGGGGTTTTAAAATCAGCATGCTTTGCTGCAAGAATAAGGTTTATCAGAGAATGCAGRAAGAGGAGAGCTGTGACACACCTGGGAGAGGGTGCAGCATTTAATTTTACCATGGCCAGTCGTCTTGTTGCCCTGTTGCATACCTTTAGAAGTGG
This sequence comes from Oceanodroma leucorhoa, assembly GCA_030449065.1. NCBI lineage: Eukaryota > Metazoa > Chordata > Aves > Procellariiformes > Oceanodroma > Oceanodroma leucorhoa. Next base: position 447,376 of record JASVER010000136.1, on the reverse strand, counting down.
TTAACCACAGAAGACATTAGTAAATAATTGTCTCTGCATGAACAGGAATCTAATTTTGGAAAGTATATGGTCTTATTCCTTTCAGATCTTGCCCATGGTTGTTCCTTTTCACAATGTATGTCCTTTCCTTGGTCCCTAAATAGTCAGAAAAAGTCTGAAGATACCTGGGTGCATTTTGGTTTCATACTGGAGAGTAGACAGGGGAAATTCTCACAGCTAGGTGATACAGCTGCAAGGAGACTAACAGAGGAGGAAGGAACTGATCAGGCATGCAGCACCTATCTGTCTCACTGGCATCTTTAGAGGCCTTATCTGAGCACAATGAAGTAATGGTAATTCCAAAGCTCTTCTGCTCACACTGTCATTGCATTGGTCATTTGCTATTAAGCTTCCCAGCATCTGTTACCTGTTAGTGGATGGGGTGTTCATGAGACTTGGTGAGAGCGTATTCTTGTCCTTACTCAGCTCAGCTTTAACCATGCAGTTTCTCCACTCAAAATGAGAAAAAGTCCTAGAATTTAGTGTCTGAGCCTTCTGAAATTGCCTTCCATATAAACTAAATATAAAGTATACTGTTCCAGGACAAAGTGTTGCTGAGAATCTCAGGTATTATGCACTGGGTGTCTGTTTTCTTGAATACCTATAGAAATTTTATAACCTCCTGTCAGATCTGCCATTGGAATAATCAAGAATTCCCATTCAGAAAGATTTGTTTGTCCTTAGTGGCTGCAACACATTAGCTTCAAGGTCACTAGTTCTCTCCCATCCAGTTCTGTATTAGATGCTCTCTATTCTGATTTTGAAAGTGGACTAGAAATAGGGAAGTTAAAAAATAAATCTGTGCTATGATTGCATTATTTACCACAGAAATAGATTAGAGTTTTGATTTTTTTTCCTCATGTGTAGTAAATTGTTGAGTCTGCTTCATTCAGCCCTCAGAGACCGATAGACAGGTTCTAGGGTGTTCCAGGCATTTTCACCACTAAACAGAACATTAGACTCATCTGCATCTTTCTTGGRTAACCCCCCCCAACCCCAGCCCCACAAAACACCAAATCTACAAGTCATTGTTACGCTTCAAGTAACAGAGAAGCCTTCATGGAGCCATTAGACTCTAATTAGGAGTAAGTAATAAACGATGCAGAACCAGGGAATTCTCATATATACTAACCCCCTTGGAAAATTAACGGAATGTCATGAAAAATAGTGTCTAACAATGAAGAAAAATAGATGCAGTGATACAGAAGAAAACAATGGCTTTCAGGAAGAATTTTTGTCTGTTTTTAATTCAAAGAAAAGAAAGAATAAATGCATGTTAGATAACATGACAACAAGAACAAAGAAATATCTCAGAGAGAAAGGAAGTAACAGAAAGAAAATAGGTCAGTTAATAAATGAAGGAGCTGAAATTAATGCTGAATAAAAAACGGCCTGGATGCTGATCCTTTTTTCTTTTCCTTAAATAACCTGTCTTGAGCAGGAAAACTAAAAGAGAAATGTTGATATGATTAGGAATACTGTGAARATGTCTTACAATGAAGACTGGAGATATGAACATAGGCAACACTTGGGAAAGATTAGCATATAAACATCAATCTATCTGAAAAGAATCATGGACCAGACTTCTAAAGGAACCCRCTATTTACAGTTCCCATTTAGGTGCCTGGACGTTTAACAGACTATGACTCTATCAAAGCAGTTATGTGAATAACCAAGTATCTCRATGTTCAGCATGCGTGTGCCACAATGAAATCAACTGCCTCAGATCACTGAACTCCTCTGAAAAGAATGAACATTTCATGTAGGTGGAAAAAATGTGACTTTAGCTATCTTTGAAAATCTGGCTTTTGGAGGATAATTTGAAGTTTATGAATTGTGAATTAATAACTTTGTCAAGCATTTCAACTTTAAAACTAGTCAATGAAGAGATAACAAAAGATGCATTTAAAATTTAACAAAGCATTTGTTTAAATGCTACAATTGGAAACCTTGATTCTCTCTCTCATATGTGGCCAGAAAGTTTTGAAAAAAAATAAGTTTTTATAACAGGGATGTCCAAAGTTATGCAGACAGCTATCCTAATGTTCTTGAATGCCACTGACAACTTAGGAGCCAAAGTCGAGAGTTGCAAAGAAAGATGGAAATATCCTTAATAGCACTTGTTAACTCTGATATTATAGAGCCAACGGCACCGTTGCATTTCCAGGTCTGTTTAATGCACATATTCAGGAACATAGTTTCTGAACTGTACCAGATCTATCCTTTCATTAATTCTCTTAATGCTACATTCAGTCCTYAAGTGTACATAACCACTGTGCAACTCATGGACACACACARGTCTATGGGGCCGGAYGGRATCCACCCGAGAGTACTGAGGGAGCTGGCGGAGGAGCTTGCCAAGCCACTCTCCATCATTTATCAGCGGTCCTAGTCAACAGGAGAGGTCCCGGACGACTGGAGGCTTGCCAATTGTGATGCCCATCTACAAGAAGGGCCGGAGGGAGGATTTGGGGAACTACAGGCCTGTCAGCCTGAYCTTGGTGCCTTGGAAGATTATGGAGCAGTTCATCTTGAGGGCGCTCACAAGGCAGGTGCAGGACAACCAGGGGATGGGGCCCAGCCAGCACGGGTTCGTGAAGGGCAGGTCCTGCTTGACCCACCTGATCTCCTTCTACGGCCGGGTGACCCGCCTAGTGGATGAGGGGAAGGCTGTGGATGTGGTTTACCTGGACTTTAGCAAAGCCTTTGACACTGTCTCCCACAGCATTCTCCTGGAGAAGCTGGCGGCTCATGGCTTGGACAGGTGTACTCTTCACTGGGTAAAAAACTGGCTGGACGGCCGAGCCCAGAGAGTTGTGGTGAACAAAGTTAAATCCAGTTGGTGGCCAGCCACAAGCAGTGTTCCCCAGGGCTCAGTTTTGGGGCTGGTCTTGTTTATCAATGATCTGGACRAGGGGATTGAGTGCTCCCTCAGTAAATTTGCAGAAGACACCAAGTTGGGCAGGAGTGTTGATCTGCCTGAGGGTAGAAACACTCTGCAGAGGGATCTGGACAGGCTGGATCGATGGGCCGAGGCCAATTCTTTGAGGTTTAACAAGGCCAAGTGCCGGGTCCTGCACTTCGGTCACAACACCACCAGGCAACGCTACAGGCTTGGGGAAGAGTGGCTGGAAAGCTGCCCGGCRGAAAAGGACCTGGGGGTGCTGGTYGACAGCCGGCTGAACACGAGCTGGCAGTGTGCCCAGGTGGCCAAGAAGGCCAACAACATCCTGGCCTGTATCAGGAATAGTGTGGCCAGTAGGTGGAGGGAGGTGATYGTGCCCCTGTACTCRGCACTGGTGAGGCCGCACCTCAAATMCTGTGTTCAGTTTTGGGCCCCTCACTACAAGAAGGACATTGAGGTGCTGGAGCGTGTCAAGCATTGTAACAGGCTGCCCAGAGAAGTGGTGGAGTCACCATCACTGGAGGTGTTCAAAACCGTGTAGACGTGGCACTCCTCTGAGACATGGTTTAGTGGGCACGGTGGTGTTGGRCTCAATAATCTTAAAGGTCTTTTCCAACCTTAATGATTCTATGATGCTATGCAAGTATGTATACATACACATATACACATACACAAACATTTTCAGTGCATCTTTTACTCCTACCTATTGACAAACACCAGTACTTCACAGATATTTTTGCAACTTGAGAAAGGGTAACAGAATGGATCTCTCAGGTGTCGGGTTTGATGTTGACTTTCAAACATTTGCAATTATGAATCTTAATGTCTCTCTAAAATGGCTGAAGGATCATAACAAAATGGTTCCAGGAAACAATTTCAGAAGATTTATTAGCACAGGCCTGCACAGCTCTAACACGGCAGCACCATTTCCTTTCTGGTGTTTGCTGCTATCAAGTCAGATCAAAATATAGACAGAAGAAATGCTTAACTGTCTGAGCCCATTTATCTAGATACAGTCAGGTACCTCTGGAGGGCTCGTATCTACAGACCTGAGACAAACTGTGCTATGTCCTCAGCTGGGAACAATGAGGTAGTAAACAAAACTGCCACTCAATAAATAATTTAGGCTCATTTTATTAATTTCTGAATCTCTCACTATCAGAGGAAAATGAAGGCAAACTGGAAAGAATTCACAGAATAACTGAAAAAAGTTTTCAGAAGGCTAGATGGATTGATTCCTGAAAGGAGATTAAATAACCACAGTAAAACTTAATATGTATACAATTGCTTCATTAAACAAAAAATTAGAGGGCATAATTACAATATTTAGATGKTTTTATACCATTAACACAGAAAAATTAAGAATAATATTCCACAATGAAAGAAAGTATGTCTTAAAGAAATAGAGTGGAATTAAGAAAAGGGAAAAAAAAAATAGAAAAATTTTAAGGAAATCTTCTGTTGCAATAAGGTCTACTAACCAGTGCAATTTTTTTTAATGATAAAACTTTCATTACTTGCTAATACCAGCTAGACAAAGAAACTGAATACGTTATGGAATGTATTGAACTAATTTGAGGTTCAGTTCTGCCACACTCAATCATATTGCTGATATAGTAACAAGCAGATGGACTGGATGACTGCAACAAATTTCAGGTACTTTAATAATTGCCACTTTGGCATTTGGTTATAAGATTATCTAACACTGTGTGGCTACTCATATACTACAAGAACTTGAAGGGTCTTTCTGATATTTGTCTAGAGTTTTACTTTTTTACCATGAAAATCAAGCTGTTTACAGACAATTTTGAACAATATGCCAAGACACTGAAATTTCTAAAAGCAGATAAGGTGATCTGTTCAATTGTGTTAAATGAAAAAAAAAAGAGAAAAAAAGAAAAAAAAATACATTTTAAAGTATGATTATCAGATACTAAGTAAACATAAAGGGAAAGCAAAAAGCTTCTGAGAATGGGAAGATGGAGGTTCAGCAGTCTGTTGCAAAGTATATAATYACTTTCACCTGAAATGATTCTAGTATACTGTTTTGATTCATTTTTCCAATGGTGTACCTATACTGCAGTAGTAACTTCAGCATAGAATATTACAATTACAGCATAGAATATTTGAGATGCACTCAAAATTCACTTGCAAATAACAGCTGGTGCAGAATTCAGCTTTTTATTTCCTAAATGCAGTGAAATATTGCATGCATTACACTGGTTTCTTGTTTATTACTACACACGTTTCATAGCCTTCTGCTTCTGAAGTCCCATATGAAGTGACATGTAACTTCCATATAGTCTAATCCTCACCATTTTATTTGCTSTTATCTCTGAGCAGCTTCCCAACATTATTCATGATTTCTCCAAAAATAATAATTCTGAGTGAATATTTATGAAAATTCCTGATGCAAAACTTTTCTGAGATTACCACTGTATACCATTGTTTTTAGGTGCCGTATTCTGGAATTCATGTTTCACAGAACATAAGTCTAGAGAATGGAAAATAAAAATGAAGCAATGATTCTAATAGCAGAGTTTTGTTCTCAACCATTTTTCCACCTCAAATATTTTTTGCAGGTTGTTTTTAAATAAGACAAAGACTGGAAGCTGATTTTCACAGAATCACAGAATGATTGAGGTTGGAAGGGACCTCTGWAGGTCACCACCTGGTCCAACACCCCTTCTCAAGCAGGGCCACCTAGAGCTGGTTTCCCAGGACCATTTGGTCCCCAGGACCAAAAGACCAGACAGTTTTTGAATATTCCCAAGGATGGAGACTCCACAACCTCCCTGAGCAACCTATGCCACTGCTCAGTCATCCTCACAGTAAAAAAGTGTTTCCTGATGTTCAGATGGAACCTCCTGTGTTTCAGTTTGTGCCCATTGCCTCTGGTCCTGTCACTGGGCACCACTGAGGAGAGCCTGACTCTGTCCTTTTTGCACCCTCTCTTCAGGAATTTAAATACATTAATAAGACCCCCCTAAGCCTTTTCTTCTCTAAGCTGAACAGTCCCAGCTCTCTCAGCCTKTCCTCATAGGAGAGGTGCTCCAGACCCTTAATCATCTTTGTGGCCCTTTGCTGGAATCTCTCCAGTATGTCCATGTCTGTATTTTTTTTTTCGGAAGTGGTGTGCTTCTACAAGTGACCGTGTATCTTTGAAAGAGCTCATCTCTGCAGTGATACTTATAAAAAAAGGGAACTGCTAGGTGAAAAGAGCTTTTGAAAACAGGGTCTCAACTGGTACTAAAAGACTGCAACTCATGTATTTTATTCTATATCATATTTCCTGACTTTTTTTGGTGTTTTTTATTTGTTGTTGTTTTTCCCCACCCACTCCCCACCAGTCTGTACGACTGCAGAAAAAAAAGTATATGTATATTCTTTATTTGTAAAAATCACATCTGTAAAGCTATTTAATATCATGATTTGGTTAATGATTTAATGATTTTTTTATTTGGGAAGTTAGTTCAGCAAGGAAGACAGAAAGCAGATGTATCTGTGGATTTGTCAGATCACCCAAGCAAGGGATAGTCTGTTGTTCTATTGTTCTTGAAGGATATCGTGGTTTTGACCATTGCAGTCTCAGCTTTCAATTTACTCTGGCCGTACATGGTCTTTTATGTCTATGCTTGTTCTCATGATCGACACTGTCACATGCTCCCTACATTGGACCTATCTCAGCCATGAAGCAAACATAATGGCCAAYATTTTTCTTATCTGTTTGCCTTTAATTTCAGAGGGTAAAAGCAATGAATACTAATAACAACACGATGCCTTTATAGATAAAATAAATACTTCTTCCCAGGTAAACATTACAGGAAACAAAAAAATAATTCACTGCAAATTCTATACAATTGTTTATAAGGCACAATGAGAAACTGTGCAGTTTAATGTGCCTTTGTAATTATGACCAGTCTGCATGTTCTGCAGTGAAATCGCATGGAATTACAATATAAACTAGAATAGCGTCACCATAATTGATGGCCAGTGAAGATGGAAAGTAGGATTCATTTTTTCGTTTGTTTGCTTGTTATCAGAAAATAAATTTTGAACAAACATACTGCATGACTATAACAGACAATATAGCTGCTTCCCAAGATTTTAAATGCCTGCTATTTCATACCTGTAAGAGAATTAGTCTTAGACATCAGAACCTATTTTCCTGCATATGTAAATTAATAAACAGAAAAGAGGGGGTGGACTTCTTTATTATTGCAACTTTTTATTTCTAATTTATATGTTTTACTGCAGTTTGGTTAATATTATTTTTGTTAACCTTTCTATTATCACCATTATTATTGTCAGTTTGGTGCTTTGAAACCTATACCACTTCTTACCACTAGATGGAACTGAAAAACCTTGTCATTTCTCTTTTTTCTGTTACACAGATGCATACCAATTTCTTCAGGATAAAAGCTTGGTAACAGTCCAGAACTGACACTTCCTAAGTTAGRGAAGGGTATCTGAAGCACAGTGATTGCTACTTGGTGTAGCACTACCTTTGTTGTTTGCAACTCTAATTGCCAAAAAAGAAGATATTTAAAACATATTATGCATGTTGTACCTTCATAACAATGAAGGTAAAAATAAAACCAAGGAAAACAAACAAACAAACAAACCCCAACCATTATAGCTTTCCAAACTGTAATAACTCAGACTAAAAGTCAATATTAATTGATTTTTCAGGAGATACTTTGGAGACAAACCAAGGCAGTAGTGTATTCACTTTCAATATATCTGACATTTAACTGTAGAAAGGCATATTAACAAAATAAAAACTTTTTTTTTCTTTTATTATATTTGTTTTATTCTGTGTATGCAGTGGGTTTATTTCTTTATTTATCCTACAGAAGCAAACATTTACTCTTCTTCTGAAAAGATGTAAACGCGCAGAACTATTTGTTTCATGATGTATTCAAGTTAAAAAATATAAAATGTAATGTGTTTGTTGCTTTTGGTTTGAAGATCTATCACCTTTTCTTTTCCTGAAAGTTTATTACTGTAGCAGGATGATATCAATAGACTGATAGCAGTTCCTGCACTCAGTTCATCTGCATYTGAATCAGGTGTTATTCTCCATGCTCAGCAAAAATCATTATTTTTAAAACCTTTTAACTAGCATAATTTGTTTTGTATCCCTCTGTTCATTTGGATTGCTTTACCCTAACCAGATTATCCCATTTTCAGATGGAAGTATTACTTCTAAACACTTCTTTCTCTCCTGAATAGTGACTGATCTGTCAAGCTTTCTGTTAAAATTTTCAAATAAATATTTGCTTCCCTGTTCTGTGATGCATTATTCTATATGCATATTTTCTATACAAGGCAAAGCTGCAATAAATACATAAGAAATGAAGGCTTTTTAGCGTTGTTCTACAATTTTCAGGAACCTGAGAGTTGCTGCCTTTCAACCTGATACCTGGAAGCTCAGTCTTATGAAGATTACCTAAATGTATCTTAATTATGTCGGGTGGTGTTTCCTTTGATGCTTTTTTTGTTTTTGTTTTTTTAATGACGTTGTATTAGGAATTTAGAAATGAGCACATTAAATTCCAGTTGATCAATATACAAACATTACAGACTATACATGTGCGTTTCCAGTTTGGCCTACCTGTATAATAGAAGAAAAGCCAGCAGAGAGTGTCAGAGAATGTAGCTAAGCTTCTTGATACTGCTCACATTTATTTCACTAAAAATGGTTAACAGTTGTGGTTTTTTCCCCTTTATCTCTATTGTTATCAGGTTTTCTTATTCARTTCCTTGACCTTTTCCTTGATCTTTCTTTGGCATAACAGTACCCTTAATTCTGAAATTCTTCCCTTTCTGCAGCCTCCGCCTAAATCTCCTGTCTCCTAGAAATATATCACATCCCTGGTGTTGTCAACATCTATACAGAAGGGCAAAACACTGTGATAATTAAGTATTACAAACACAAAACTGTGACTTATGATCAACTCCTACCTAGAAAAAAAAAGCATTTTGTTCAACCTCATTTGCATCTTCTTAGTAAACTAGGATGCATGTTAAAGGAAAGATGGGTAAAATACTCTTTGTTTACTGTGGAGGTCTGAGGAGGAAGGGTAATATTTAAAGGATAGGTAAYAGYTTATGTTTGTACCCTAAGACCCTTACATCAAGGTTYCTTTGACTGTACCTTTAAGCTGTTAACAGCACAGAGCAGGTTCCTAGTTTCTTTTATTTTTTATAAAGCAGTYTGTGTGTTGCCAGCCTTCTGCAGCACCAGATGACAGTCTGCTAAAGCTTGTAAAAGAGCTGAAGACAGTTTGCATGTTCTGTGAAATCCCTGAAAAAGATTAAGAAGAGAAAGCAACTTCTCGTGGTTTCAGAAAGGATGCAGAAAAAAAGTCTGTATGAGAAGGTGTGGTTTCTTTATTTAGTTCATGAGTGCCCCACAGAGTTGGGAAGAGGCAAGGGGGCTCAKGTATTACAATTACGAAGCCTTCCTTCCTTTCTTTAGGATGAGCTCCCGAAAGAGCCTTTATTACTGTAAAATAGCTGTGTAAAATAAGAACCCATGTCAAAAGTGAGTATGTGAACTGTTCTATAATTTTGTTGATGGGTTAAGTTACATTATACACCCTCTTTTTCTGCCAAAATGGGCACTGCTTTTCAGGAGTGTCTCTATTAAACATTAGAGTGATTTTGTGTAGTATTTCATATTTTAGTACCTTAAAATATGTCAAATTTTAGTACCTTAAAATACATCCACACGATGCCCCTGAGGTTTTTGCTTTTGCTTTATATGATTTCATCTTCTTTTCAATTCCAGAGGTCCCAATGATTCTGTGATTTTGTTTCTGTGAATTTTAGATCAGGTATAGATAATAGATATTTCTGATTTATTTTTGAACCTTGATCACCAAAGTAGGACTTCGTATTTGTTCAAGAACTAAAAGGCAGTGAGGACCTGTCCTTTTATATTTAAAGCTAACAAGAATTTATTAGGCTGTTAACATTTTTGACTTAGCTTAATTACAGCAATTAAGAGATTACCTTCAGCTGRTCTAACCTAGAGGTGAGAATCAAAGGGAGAGGAAAAAGGAAATAGTTCATTTATTCTTGGTTTAAGTTGACACCAGACTTTGAGGTGTATATCTCACCTTTCCATTGTTTTTAAAKTAAGTCTGTAAGTGACTGAGCTCTTTTGGAGCAGAAAAATGCAATTAAGGGTCTCATGGAACTTTCAGTCTATATACCACTTTTCTTCTGATGCTGGGGGGGGAACATAACCCATGACTTTCCTGAGTCACTCCTTGAATTTTATTCAGTGCTACCACGTTTGAACATCCTAGAAAGATGGAAGTTCTAACAAGTGGAGGGGGTGATGATACTATCATAGAAATATGATTTGAAGTACATAAACACACATRTATATTTGAACACATATAGATATATAGATGCAATTTTGTTTCTTTATTTAAAAGATGATGTCTTTTAATGACTTCTGGATAGCAGAATATATCACCGATTCTTCCAAAACAACTTAACATTTCAGGGTTGTCCCACATCAAAATTCTGTTTTGTCACAAATTATTTGTGTTTCTTATATTGTCCATTTGCATTACCTCTTGTAACCTATATTTTATCTGCTCCTAATATCTTAGTGGACTAAATATTTTTTAAAAAAGGTAAGAGAGGGTTTTTTGTTTGTTTGTTTGGGGTTTTGTTTATTTGTTTGTTTTTCCAGAGCAGTCAGCTAGTTCTGTGATTCCCTTCTGAATTAACTTATGGTAGACAGATTGCCCTGTTTTCAGTGATTCACACTCACTACATAACACAGTTTTTCTAGAATGAAGGAAGCTACATCCAAGGTAGTAACAAGTAGTGTTGGTAACTTCTTCCATTTCACCTTGTTTATTAAAGGTTATTTATTATTTTGTCAACTTGATTTTTGTTCTTTTGTTTTGGTTGGTTTGGTTATTGGCTGKTTTTTTTTTCTCCCCAGAGTTRCTTGTCATCCTTGTCTCAGTCTACAAGTAACTAATAAACTCTTTTAATCCCAAAACTCATATCACTGACGGAAAGTGTGGTGTGCATTTCTCTAACCACACATCTCTGGAYGCAATAGACTGTGGCCATTCTATAGTCTTAGAGACAGGTACCACATCACCACATCTCCTGTGAATGGATGTAAAAGCAATGTATGTGAACAGAATGCATGAAATATGCCCTATTGGGGGCACATGCAATATGATACTGTTCCTTTATCTCCAAAGAATAATTTGTGCTCCAAATGGGAAAGTGTGTTGGACGTAAAGATGAGATRATGAAGAGACGATTCTACTGGAATTAAAGGGGAATGGGAGAGTAGGGAAAATATATGCTGCACAATTCAGCATAGACATTTTTGAGATTTCATCTTGCCTTACTGACTAGATTGGGCAGCAAAAACTATGYTCTTTCTGTCAACTTAGAGGAAAATAGAGGTAATATTACCTTGTGTAGTCTTTTGGGGAAATAAGTCCTACTCATAAAYCACTATAGTATTTGAATACAAAGAGCTTATTTAGCTGATGTAAAGAAATAAAGAAATAGCTGTTCAGACTTCTGAAATAGAAAAAAAAAATGGGTGTTGCTTTAAGCAAAAGGTCATCCATCTGTCTTGAAGTGCTCTTTAATGCATTTCCTACTTGAATCTACTGCTTTGATATTATGTTACTCGCTCATGAACCAACCCTGAATTGCAGTTCAGAGGGAGCTATCAGCTCTCATAGTGATATAGTGATATGCCTATGCTGTAGTTTATGCTTAAACATTCAGTGAATCATATATACTGTACATATGTAAATATGAATTTGCAGTGCAAATGAACTGCAGGGCCTTGAGTACTAAAAAATGACTGAAGAACAAGCTTATTTGAAGACTCAGTTTTTCACTTTCTTAGTCTCCAAGAACAAAGCCGTAACCATGGCAAGAATCATACTCTGAGAATATTTGCTTTGAAAGCTTGCCTCTCACCAGTTTTATTAAATGGGTTCTGTGAAAATTTCTACCAGACTGATGGATACCACACTTCTGCTGGGTGGASAATTTTCTTGTATTCTGGGCAAAACCAGGATTCAGCATGTCTGTTTCTTTAATGATTAGAGGAATKGACCAATGAGAGGAATAGATCATGGATACTTTGGGATTCTAGACAAATAATCCAATGACACTTTACAAGGATACTTTGATCTTGCAAGTCAAGACTTTCACATTCATATAAGGAAGGCAGACACTTGTGGTCAAATGTATAGTATATGTCAGCACACATTTAGTTCTTCCTGTAAAGCAGTAAGAAGCAATACCATCATTTATAGTATTTAAAGGGAAAACACAATACACACAATACTCTATAATAAGGATTATGAAAGTAGGAGRAAAACTATGTAATATCACAGACTTTAAAAAAATGCAATAGGAAAAAAGCATTTAACTGTATGACTGGATGATTCTTATGTAACAATTTCTGAGGATTTTTTGAAGTCTGATTTCTCTTGAGATCACAGAACCACAAATCACGGAGAAGCATAAAATCACTGAGATTCGAAGGGACCTCTGGAGTTTGTGTAGTTCAACCTGCTCCTACACAAAGCAGGACCAGCTAGAGCAGGTTTTCCAGGACCATGTCCAGTCAGGTTTGGAATATGTCCAAGGTTGGAGACTCCACAGCCTCTGTGTAACCTGTGCCAGTGTTTGATCACCCTCACAGTAAAAGAAAAAACAGAAGAAAAAGAAGTGTTTTCTTGTGTTGAGATGGAATTTCACGTGTTTTAATTTGTGCCCACTGCCTCGTGTCCTGTCAATGGGCACCACTGAGAAAAGTCTGGCTCCATCTTCTTCATTCCCTCCCATCAGGTATTTCTACCTGTTGATAAGATCCCCCTGAGCCTTCTCTCCTCTGGGATGAACTCCTGGAGCTGATGCTCCAGCTGAGAGTCCCAGCTCTCTGAGCCTCTTTCTGTATGTCAGATGCTCCAGTGTTGAATCGTCTCTACGGCCCTGCTCTGGACTCTCTCCAGTATGTCCATGTCTCTCTTGGACTGGGGAGCCCAGAACTGGGCACAGTACTCCAGGTGTGGCCTCACCAGTGCTAAGCAGAGGTGAAARATCACCTCCCTTAACTTATTGGCAACACTCCTCTTAATCCAGCCCAGAAGACTGATGGACTTATGTGCTGTGCGGCATAAAAAACATAATAATGTAGTTCAGGAAATTTGTGTGACTTCATATTTCAATAGGTGTGAGGTATAGGGTCGTGGGTATATTTTATTTCCCTTTTCATACGTTTCCTAGTGTAGGCTAATCAGTTATGTATTTGAGGAGTTCATCATGAGCTCGGGGAAAATATATTTTTCTTTGTAACTGATTTGTCTTCAGTGTTTTTTTTTCTCTAATCTGTGGTTTCTATGTAAAAGGATGTAAGTTCTGTTTAGAGAGATTGGGTTGGTGATTACAGAATTAACATAAGAGCTSACGGAAAACTGTGGTTTCCGTCAAAGCAGATATTGTATAGACACAGGAGAGTAAAAATCAATAAATTATTCATTTGATTTTGTGAGAAAGTGGCTCTTTCTTTATCTATAGAGGAACTGTATGTTTGTTTATAACTATTTAAATTAATTTCTAAATATTCTCTTGGGCTTAAATCAATGTCAAATCTGGAATTGTCATTGACTTCCMAAGTAACAAATTCAGATCCAAACTGTGTAGGAATAAAAGGTACATTTCAGACTAGAAGGTCCTCTGAAAATTGACAATATTAAAAAAAAACATATCAACAGAAGACTCTTAAGTCATTCAAGTAAATCAAAGGGTAAACCAAAAGCTGACTTGCAGCTCCTGTATTATTTTCAGCTGTGGGTGTCCTTCACAGAGTCAAAGCTTCYATCACCCTTTTTGCACTGTGAGTGCAAAGAACAAATCAAGACTTGCAGAGAGAAATCAGGGCAAATCTTTCTGTTGATCTTTGATTGGTATAAGAGCACTTGTGAAGCCAGGCAGTGCAGTGTGCATCCAACAAAAAGTTAAGGAGCACAGGCTGGTCATTTTGTAGTTCTAGTACATCAACTCTAAACTGGATGCATCAGGCAAAATTGTAGTATATAAATAAAACTGCCCATGACAACATAGCAGTGCATAAATCTTCCAGTAAAATATTTCCTGATATAAACTGATTTGCTAACTTACTTGCAAAAACTTACTCACCATAGTGGTCCTACTAGAGTGTTTTCATCGACTGAGTTTAGGCTACTTAAGCATAGGGTACCTGTYTGCAAAAAATGGTCTTTAAGCACTCTCTTTGAGTAGTACTTCAACTATTACAATAACAGCCACCAAATAAAAGCTGGAATGAAGAAAAAAAGAAAAAAAATTGGGATGGGAAATATAACATGAAATGTTGGAATTTCTGAGGTAGGGCTTAGGATATTTCCTAATCAGCTTCTGACAATAATCTAGGTCAACACCTAAGCTACTGAAATAACAGTGATGAATAAGTAAAGAGCAATATTAATGTGTATTCAGAACTGGATATTTACTTCAGAATTGCATTCTTGTCCATTTGTTTGTTCTCAGAGTATGAACYGCAACATTGTTAAAGCAGCAATGTTGAAAATAATGTATAATCWCAAAGAGTGTTAAAGCTTTTCACTTGGGAAATATGCTTAAAACATCACAATCTGAATAAAAGTCTTGRCTAGAAATGAAATGTACTTTGGTTTTTGTCCTATCTTCAACTGGTAAAAAACAACTAGCCCCATTTAAGTTTATGAAGATACCCAATTTACACCAGGTAAACTCTCRGTATTTCATCTAGAGTGTTTGAAATACACACTAGTACAATGGTACTAGTAAATGCATAATTCAATACTGGTGTATGTCTACTTTCCTGAGAAGTTTGAAGCTTAGTAATAATAACGTGATGCTATTATACAATATACAAGAAGATGAAACACTCCTTCTAAAGCAGCCCAGGAGGCTGATGGTCTTCTGTGCCACAGGGGAACTTTGCTGGTATATGGTCAGCTTGCTGTCCTCCAGGACTCCCAGATCTTTCTCTGCGGAGCTCCTTCCCAGCCATTTGACCCCTAGCTTGTACTGGTGCATGGGGTTATTCCTTCCCAGGTGCCTGACTTTTAATTAATTATTAATAAAATTAATCAAAACTGCCTAATTTGGCTTGGAAGGTGAAGAAAAATACAAACTTGATCCTGAGTATTTAGTCTTAAAATCCCTAAATGGTCATTGATTGTTAATTATTTAAAGAAAAATAAATATGCAGCAACATTAAAGAAGCAGAATTAAATATGAAAGGAAAAGAAATACTCTTACCAGAAAGATAAATATCAGTTCTTCTATGAATCAGAGATGCCCTGAAACTTTAAAGATTAGGATCTGATCTAATTTTGTTATTTTAAGTGCCACTTTATTAACTTAAACCAATTTCTTTCATTTAGTAATTAAAATTAGAAGGAAAATAAACTTTAAAATCAGTATTATTTTGTGGTAATTAAAAAATTATTGTGATTTGACAAGTTTAAAGTAGGAGGTTTGTTTCTTTTTAATTCCAATTTTAAGTGAAAGACTCAAGTTTTTAATGATTCTTTTATTAACTGTCTTATGATTTTGATGACTCTGCGATGTTTTCATYCGTTTTCAGGGATGATAATACATTTCAAAACCTTTGCATTTCCTATTCTTATCTTGTTTTTCTGATGATGACAAATACAAACCTAGGTTTTTCAGAAATCTTGTTTTATTTTACTAAGAAAGTGGGCATTAGTTGTACATAATATCTGAAGCTTTACACTTGGAAACAACTAAACTTAATAAATTCCAASGACAAGGATTGGATTTGACAATAAAAACATATTTTCCCTCTAGAAAGTGCATTTTATTTTAAATGCATTTCGTATGACACTTTTGAAAAATACTCTGCATTCAGCTGTCTGGTTGAAGCTGAAATTGCATAATTTCATGTTACTTTTTCACTTTACTATAGGTGACATTTTTGCACCAGAAATGCATCATATTTGAAAACAAGTCAAAAATACTGGGAAAAAAGTCATTTCACTGTCACACAGCCTTCCCTCTTATAAAAGAAAGGAAAAAGAATCATACTTACASAAACCTGAATTCCGTATGAGGTCTAGAAATAGGTATTCTTTGTATGTATGAAATTATGATCAGATATGTAAAGCTCAGATTATTCTGTTCTTGCAGCAGAAACTTTCTTGTGCATTATGTAGGGCTTCTGTGCTAGACACTCAAATTTTGGGGGTTTAGAAGTTACAAAYATTTCTAGACAGAAAACAAGAACTCTAAAAAAAATGGGAAGAAGGGAAAAGAAGGTGCTTACTTACACTATTGCCCTGGAAAGAATACTCGGTACTATTCCCTACCCCAATGTCTTCTCTGTTTGTTTAGTTTTTTGTTTTGTTTTATTTCTTCTGACATTAAAAAGTGATAGTTAAAACAGAGGGAAAAAAAAAAAATCCCACGCCACCAGAAACTACAGTCTCTTTCATATTCTCCTTTGATCCCATATATCTTACGTTTTTGCTACACTGAAATGTTACCTCCTCTCTTCTGGTTCAGATTGTCAGGGCATAATTAGCCAGGTGCAAAGAGACTCTGCTAGCAGAACATACAGAGCTTAAGAATATAAAACTATTATTAACTGTCTATCACGCACAAAAGATAGCTAGGTTTTAATAGACTATTAGGCTAAGCGTTCGTGTACTTGCGTCCCTGATAAGGTACCCAAAACCCATTTCTTGGCCAGAGAAGATCAGTCGGRAGGGAAGCCCCCACAGCTCCCTGAAATGATTCCTCACTGCTGTTGTCATCCTCCCCCATCTCTGTCAAGAGTCGTGACACTGATGACTCRGGCTTTGAAACCCAGCAAACACCCAGCTACACCCCAACTAGCACCTCTGTTTTGTTTTGTTTTTCCTTTAGGATTATATATTCTTCCACATGGATGCTTCTCTGTCTTGAATCCTTGAGCTAATGACAGTCCCTCTCTCAACACTCCTACCCCTATGCATAATTTTACCTTTCTTATCCTCTGTACTCTTTCTCACAGCTTTCTCTYGGAGCTTTGCAATTTTTTCAGAAGTTGGAGTAAATATTATGCTGTTGAGCTACATACAAACTGGTCCTTGGACCCTCAGTGTTCAGGCCACAGAACTTCAGGGGCAGGGGTATTACAGCAGAGCTTGAGAGAGAGAGAGTTACTGTGGTGGCCAGGAAACAGAAAACGTCCACCYCAGCATATGTGCCTATGCATGCATGTTATATTTATGTTAAGTAGATACTATGGTATACCCTCAGGGAAAGACTGAACTTGCTCTGACTGAGATGGACAAGTTTCCCTGTTTCTTGTGCAAATGGCAAGTGGTGGTAGCACCAAGCCTCCACCTTATGAAGGCTTCAGTGCTGCAGGTGTATGCCAGATTTTATCACAATACCTCTACKAGATTGTGTACCACTGCTCTGCGAGAGACTGCCTCCAGCACAGATGAATCTAGGGAAGTCTAAGGTGAAGGAAACACTCTGCAAAAATTTAGCAGATCAGTGTCCTAATTTTTCATTTATATCAACTGCTTTCCTACCGTTGGCACATATCTGAGACTTTGAAAAAAAAAATCATAACTGAACAGCAGGCACCCAACTTAGATACCAAAGTATGATAAGGATCCTCTAGAGGATGATTCAGAACATCTGCCTAAATTAGCAATCRTTAAATATAAATGCTGCTTTTTAATGTTTTTCATGCTTTGAATGGAATTTTTAATGCTTGTAAAGCAGCAAAGACTTGAGCTGCATACCATCTTTCACCTGCAGATGATCATATTCATATTCAAATTTGACCATGTGTTTTACTCTTTTATTACCTTAGCTTAGTCTGAGATATAACAACTGCAGTTAGCTTTCTTGGTTTTGGTGAGGGAGGGAAGAGGACCAAAAGGGAAGACGGTTTTGTAGACATCAGCTGGAGTTATGCAGGTTCTACAGGTAAATCTGACATATGGTATATTCATCYACCTGAAGATATATTCATAATCTTATAACTCTTCTCCGTTTTCTCTCATGTGTCAGGTGAGTTACCCCCTTTTCTTTAACACTAGAAATGACAAGTGAATCTAATACTATGTTAATAACTTTGGCATTGTTTTCCTTCATAATCACCACATCCATGCACAGGAAAATAATGAACAGAAACAACTCATCTAAAAAGTKTAAAAATTTTACTGATTCATGAAATCCCTAATGTATCTAGAAATGTATCTAGAAGGTTGTTGTATAACCTTCTGTTTCGATGCTATTTGAAAGGCATTCTAATGTTTTCTGTGCTTCTATTCTCATTATCTTAAAAAACCCACAAACATCTACCAACCACAGAAATCAGGGCAGTCCCCAAGGTCCTAAATATATTTTTTAAAGCTTTTGGGAGCCTYCCAAAAACCTCAGAACACAAAGTAAAATCAATAGTCAGGATAATCCTCTCTAGGTTCACTCAAATATTATCTTATGAACCTCTGTGAAGCAAACAGGTGAATTTCTTTCAACGTTTTTCATTCCCCCAACTGACAATCTTCTGTATCCGTTCAGTGAATATCAAGTTAGACGTATGCTCTTTTGACAGATTTGGCAGTTGATTAATACGAAGATGCAGTATCACAAGGTATAGACTAACTGAAGGACATATACAACAACTTCTAGTCACTTCCTACTTTTAGAAATCTGGGTAAACAGCTTTCTCTTCTGTTATATTCATTTACAACAGTTAAGTAAGGCAATGTCTTCTTTGATTATCTCAAGRAAAGAGTTCTGAAAGATGATGTGAATTTAATTGTAAATTGTCTCAGCTTCATACTTTATTTCTGTTTAGAGAGATTTTTTCCTTGCAGATTTAAAGTGTGATTCTTTGAGATATAAACTGCTTCCTTTCAAATAACACAAGCAACACTGAGGAAAAATATATCTGTTATAAATGGAAAAAGTATATATACTTTTGAAACTAAATGAGACTATTTATTGTTTTCCAGCCACAAATCCTTGTGTAAGGACTAAAAATCTATATTATGCTCCTGATAGATTTTTATATGTGAAGCTCTGTTTTGTCTGACAAATCTAAATTTCTGGCAACCATATATCTCATTAAGGATCTACAGTGTATAGATGGTAATATTTCTCCATCAGTACCAATACTGTTTTAGATACTTCTTCCAGTGCTGGTTCAGCCGGCAGCTTTAGTGTACATGGGTATTTTTTGAATAACCATTTTAAATACTATATTAAAAATTCCTGCTTGGAGCATGGCAATAT
The DNA here is from genome assembly GCA_030449065.1 of Oceanodroma leucorhoa. Classification (NCBI taxonomy): domain Eukaryota; kingdom Metazoa; phylum Chordata; class Aves; order Procellariiformes; genus Oceanodroma; species Oceanodroma leucorhoa. Next base: position 428,091 of record JASVER010000136.1, on the reverse strand, counting down.
TTTGTATTACTAAGAAATTTCCCAAGAGGACCTACGTTCTAAGAATGAAAATCACTCTTCATTTCCCTCAGCTTCCAGAATATTAAGAAAAGGGGAAAATGGGATTCACACACAGCTTAATTCAAGCACTGGCAGCAGAATTTTAGTACAGATTTTCTTTTTTTGATACTACATATTCATAGAATCATAAAATCATAGAATAGTTTGGGTTGGAAGGGACCTTTGAAGGTCATATAGTCCAACCCACCCCTGCCATGAGCAGGAACATCTTCAACTAGATCAGGTTGCTCAGAGCCCCGTTYGGCCTSACCTTGAATGTTTCCAGGGATGGGGCATCTACCACCTCCCTGGGCAACCTGTTCCAGTGTTTTGCCACCCTCATTGTAAAAAATTTCTTCCTTATATCTAGTCTAAATCTACCCTCTTTWAGTTTAAAACTRTTMCCCCTTGTCCTGTCACTACAGGCCCTGCTAAAATGTCTGTCCCYATCTTTCTTATAAGCYGACTTAAGTACTGAWAGGCTGCAATAAGGTCTCCCCAGAGCCTTCTCTTCTCCAGGCTGAACAACCCCAACTCTCCCAGCCTTTCTTCATAGGAGMGGTGTTCCATCCTCCTGATCATTTTTGTGGCTCTTCTCTGGACCCACTCCAATAGGTCCATGCTTTTCCTGTTCTGAGGGCTCCTGAGCTGGAYGCAGTACTCCAGGTGGGGTCTCACCAGAGCAGAGRAGAGGGGCAGAATCACCTCCCTYGACYTGCTGGCCACGCTTCTTTTGATGCAGCCCAGGATACGGTTGRCTTTCTGGGCTGTTAGCGCACATTGTCAGCTCATGTCCAGCTTTTTATCCACCAGTACCCCCAAGTCCTTCTCGGCAGGGCTGCTCTCAATCCCTTCATCATCCAGCCTRTATTGATACCRGGGCTTGCCCCGACCCAGGTGCAGGACCCTGCAAGTGGCTTTGTTGAACCTCATGAGGTTCACATGGRCCCACTTYTCAAGCTTGTCCAGGTCACTCGGAAAGGTATCCTGTACCTCAGGCAAGCCAACTGCACCACTCAGCTTAGTGTTGCCTGCAAACTTGCTGAGCGTGCATTTGATCCCACTGTCTATGTCATTGATGAAGATATCAAACAGTACTGGTCCCTGTACGGACCCCTACGAGACACCACTCGTCACTGATCTCCRTCTGGACATTGAGCCACTAACCACTACCCTCTGGATGTGACCATCCAGCCAATTCCTTATCCACCAGACAGTCCACCCATCAAATCTTTACCTCTCCAATTTAGAGAGAAAGATGCTGTGKGGGACCGTGTCAAAGGCCTTAGAGAGGTCCAGATAGATGGCACCCATAGCTTTTACCTTGTCCACTGATGTAGTCACTCTATCACAGAAGGCCACTAGGTTGGTGGTGAAGCTATGCTGACTGTCTCGAATCACCTTCCTGTCCTCCATGTGCCTTAGCATGGCTTCCAGGAGGATCTGTTCCATGATCTTCCCAGGCACAAAGGTGAGGCTGACAGGTCGATAGTTCCCAGGGTCCTCCTTTCTACGCTTTTCAAAAAATAGGTGCAACGTTTCCCTTTTTCCAGTCATCAGGGACTTCACCTGACTGCCATAACTTTTCAAGTATCACAGAGARTGGCTTGGCAACTACATCAGCCAATTCCCACAGGACTCTGGGATACATGAGGTCTCATAGACTTATGTATGTTCAGGTTCCTCAGGTCGTCTCGAACCTCTCTTACAGTGTGAGGGACTTTGCTCCCCCAGTCCCTGCCTTGCAGTCCATCCACTCAAGAGGTGTGTAAGAGGGATTGCCAGTGAAGACTGAGACAAAAGGTTTGTTTTGCCTTCTCCCGGTCCGTTGTTACCTGTTTGCCAGTTGTGTTCGTCRGAGGGGTACGCTTTCTTTGACCTTCCTTTTCTGGCTGACATACCTGTAGAAGCCCTTCTTATTATTCTTTGTGTCCCTTGACAAGTTCAGCTCCAGCTGCGCCTTGGCTTTCCTGACCCCATCCCTACACAATCGGGCAMCATCCCTATACACTTCCCGGGATACCTGTCCCTGCTTCCACTGCCTGTGCATTTCCTTCTCGCCCTTTAGTATGACCAGCAKGTCTTGACTCATCCATGCTGGTCTCTTGCCTTCCTTTCCTGATTTCTTATACCTGGAGATCAAGAGCTCTTGTGCTCTATAGAAAGTGTCCTTAAAGATCTGCCTGTTCTGCTCCCTTGTCCCTGAGGGCAGTTTCCCAGGAGGTCTTATTGACTAGCTCCTTGAACAGCTGGAATTTTGCTTTCCTAAAATTCAGGGTCCTGACTTTACTCTTCACTTGACCCATATCCCTCAGGACTGTGAACTCCACCAGTGCTTGATCACTGCAGCCCAGGYTGCCTCYAATCTTGATGTCACTGATTAGCTCACTTGCGTTGGTCCAGTATAGCATCCCCTCTGATAGGRCTGCCTATTACCTGGTGTAAGAAGTTATCCTCAATGCACTCCAGGAGTCTCCTCTGGAGAGGAGGATTGCCTACAGCTCACTGTGCTAGTTTTCAGCAGATGTTGGGGTCGTTGAATTCCCCCAGCAGGACRAAAGCCTGCGAGTGCRATGCCTCCTGTAGCTGGAGTAAGAAGGCTTAGTCAACAGGCTCCCTTGATCAGGTGGCCTGTAGTAAACACCAAYCACAAGGTTGCCTTTGTTGCCTCGGTCTCTAATTCTTACCTATAAGYTTTCAACCTGCTCGTGGCTATTCTTCGGACACAGCTCTTCACAATCTATCCATTTCCTGATGTAAAGGGCAAACCCTCTGCCCCTCTTTCCTCTTCTGTCCCTTCTGAACAGCCTATAGCCATTAACAGCCGCACTCCAGTCATGGGATTCATCCCACCAAGTTTCAGTAATGACAACTAGGTCATAGATTTCCAGCAGCACAGTGGCTTCCAAGTCCTCCCTTTTGTTGCCCATGCTGCATGCATTGGTGTAGAGGCACTTCAGCTAGGCTGTTGGCCGTGCCACCTTCTTAGAGAAACACACCTTAATTCCTTTGAGGTATTTCCCTGGTATTTYCCTGTTGGCTCCTATTAMCTCAGGAGCCCCTGGCTCATCTCTGTAAGACTTCAGGAGTCCTGCAGTCTACCCAGCACATCTCAGAACAACATGCTGAGGGCCCTCGCTAACACCCCATCCCGCTAACCTTGATATGTCATTCTACAGCTTGTCACRGGCAAGCTTGATATTATCCCCCTCCCCCTTCAARTCTAGTTTAAAGGTCTGTCAATGAAGCCCTCTAGCTCAYGAGCAAATACCCTYTTTCCCCTTTGAGAAAGGGGAYAAGCAGGTSCGGTGTTGTGTAGGTCATCCCATTATCAAAAAACCCAAAATTGTGGCGGTGACACCAGCCACAGAGACATGTATTAATAGACTGGGTCCATCTGTTTCTTCCCACAAYGCTGCCTGCAACTGGAAGGATAGAGGAAAAAATTMTCTGTGCTCCAGATTCCCTTACCAACCATCCCAAGGCCCTGAAGTCTCTTTTGATTGCCCTTGGACTATGCATTGCAGCTTTATTGCCACATGGAAGAGGAGTAATGGGTGATAGTCCGAGGGCTGTACTAGCCTAGGAAGTTTCCTAGTGATGTTCTTAACCCGGGCCCCAGGGAGGCAGCAACTTCCCTAAGAGRAGGGTCTGTCTGGCATAYTGGACCCTCTGTTCACCTCAGAAGGCAGTCACCCACAACTATAACCTGTCTTTTCTTCCTCGTGGAGGTGGTCGTAATACAGGGGGTAGGCCTTTCTGACCTTRGCAACACCTCTGGAGTAGATGGACCATCATCCACATCATCCATTGACTGGCCTTCCACATCCAGAGCCTCATRCCTGTTGTACAAAGGCACYTGGGAAGGCGAGGTGGRCAAGCAGGGGGTTTGCCTGCCGCCCCGAGCATGGACTTGCCTCCATTCACACCTTTCCTTTAAGCTACTGCCTTCAGCCTGGTGGGGGGAGGATACAGGATCCCCTTGATCTTGTTTTTTTTTCTGGTGGCTGTTCCTGTTTCTGYCTCAGGGACAGCAGAACATGGTTCCACCAGCCTATCTCTTTCTCAGACTCCTTGATGCTCCTTAACCTTTCTACTTCTTCTTGTAGCTCTGCCATCAGGCTGAGCAGATCATCCACTTGGTCACGCCTCACAAAGCTGTTCTTGCTACTGCCATCTGTTACCAGTGAAAGACTCTGGCACTCCTTGCAGCCTGAGACCTGGATGGCTGCATGTTTTTGTGGTAGGTCTATCTGGGTTGCCACATCCATTCTGGCAAGTGCAGAGGACATATAGCTTTCTGCCTCGTGGAATCCATAGCTAAGCTGAGAGGGTGGTGACCGCCAATAGAACTCACCTCTTGAACTGGTTTGGTGACTACGCCCTTCCTGTGCGCCATGCCGCGCAGACTGCCGCGCAAAGTRCCGCACCACGCCCTGGCTGCCGCGCCATGCTCTGTTTGCCCACTCCGGTGGTGGCACTCCTGGTGGCTAGTGCTCCCCAGGCTGCTTTTTGAAGGCRTGGGGTGGCCACGGTTGCTCTGGCAACGCCCAGGCCTCCAGCATCTCCGGCAAGAGCTGCCRGCTCCTGGCGGGTCTCCCTGCTTCCCTGGCATTTCCTCGCCTCGGGAAACCCCTTCTGCGCCAAGACCTGCTGCTCCACTGCAGCATTTTCATATACCCYCCCAAGGGATTTAAAAGCCCTTTTTCACATTTCTAGTGCTTTTCTTTTCCCACTACTCTAATCTTATCTCACGTTCACTAATCTACTCTGCTCCATTTTTTATTTTGCATATGTTTCCCTATGTGATCCCTGCCTATTCATAATGCTCCTGTAAGGCATAAATAGCACCAGACATTAAAGCCACAGAAGGCAATGGAGCTAGAAGTCTTTTTTTAGCAGTTCATCCAGAATTTCCCATTTCTAGTATTCTAATATGTCTTTAAATTGTTGGGGTTTTTTATGTTGTTGCTCATATGCTTTGCATTTTTCATTCCCAATTTTATCTAATTTTAGTGGATAAATGAAGAGGAGAAAGATAACCTTTTCCTTTTTTTTTTCTTTTGCAAATAGAACAAGTGAGTCACAAGTAATAGAACAAATTCCTTGTCTCAGACAAATTCTGCTTTTCTCAAACTTCAGCTTGGTATTTCAGAGTTTCATGCAAAATGTATTCCAGCTCTCTTCTTCCAGTAACAAACACCAGGATCAGATGCTCAAAGACTGGATGGCCTTTTATGATCCTATGCTCAATCTCTTCCCAAATGTGAACAAAAACCCATACTCTCCCTCTTTGCATTAACTTTCCTGTATGTGAAGAGTTCTACTTGTTGCTGTATTTTCCTCTAGCCTTAATTGCAATTATTTAAATCTGCTAGAGGTGACATTTCCTATTTGCTTGATTCTACTCATGATTCTCCTTTATGTYTCACCTTTCTAGAAGTGTGAGTCAATCTCTATCATTATTTGCGYAAAGATTATACTATGAAGTTGCATCAATGAAATTCCAGCTAGTAGATTTGTCTTGTCTACATCATTGTAACATTATTCTTATGAACATTAGACTTTTTAAGTTACAAGAGTTTTAACTTGTAAAAAGTGGCACAAGGTATAAAAATATGGTAGGTAACTTCCAAAAGGAGGACATTATTTCTGAAGGTTTACAATACTTCTGTGACTTTTCAGTAGTTGAACACTGTCTAGAAGATCAAATATAAACATCAGAATTTTTTTGCTTGTTGGTCAAAAAGCAAATTTACAGAGTAAAATGTCTTGCAAATACATGTCATGTAAAAAATAGTTGAGAATTTTCAGAACTAAGAAACTCTGCAATTGAGTCATAATTACAGGCTTTCACAGAACTTAATATGACATTATTTTCAGTTTCATCCCAACTTTGTTGTTACCTCATTTTAACACAGTCAGATRGAATGTTTGCCACATCTCTTAATATACACATATCACTGGTGCACACGTACAATCAGTTAGCAAACTTGCTGTCTCTGTAAAATAATCCTGTTCTGTATTCATTGCATGCATATTTATAACCAAAAACTGGAACTGCAAAAAAGGATTTCACAGTGCTGCAAAGGGGTATCATGAATTATTTACAGTAAATCAAATTTTATAACCCTCCTCAATCTTTCATAAACTGTATCTTCTTATTTTATTTGATATTTTATCCAGAGACTTAAAGCAGCATAAGTCAGGGAAATCTCTTAAATTCCTGAAAGATTTGTAAGAGTACATGAAGAAACAGTTCTTACAGTAGCTTTTGAATTTGATGTAGCTGTAAGATTATTGATATCCTATAAGCATTTAATATTTAAGAGGAAAGGAGCTAGATTTTCCAAAATGTTCAACACCCTGAGCCTCCTTTTGTTGTAAGTTAAGGCTACTGGAAGTTGTTAGGAAATGTTAAAAACTTTTCTCAAACTCATTCATTGACTTGAGCTTATCATCCTCACTGTTTCTGCATACACAGAGCCAAATATGCAGTAACACTTGACGTGTATGAGAGTAAAAATGAAGATCATAGTTGAGGAATGAGAATATTTCCTCAAAAGTGCTTCTGTGCATGCCAGAGGACACTGAAAAACTGAGAAAAGTTCAGAGAGGAAATCCAAGAACAACTAAAATCCTTGAACAACATCTTTACAATGAAGCACCTAAAGAGGTTTGTTTGTGGAGATAACTTAAGGGAACACTAAGATGTGACTTCATTGTAACTGTAGACATAGCTAAGAAATTGGCTTGTTTGTTTGTTTGTTAGGTTTGACAGACAAAGGCATAACAAGGAAAATGCAGTTCCTGGAAGGAGAATTTATATTTAAGGAAGTAGGAAATAAGGTGTCTGAGCTTAAAATGATGTTCTGTTAAGGTATATATGGTTTCTTCATCACCTAAAATTACTGGAACAGGCTCCCCAGGGAAGTGGTCATGGCACCAAGCCTGTCAGAGTTCAAGGAGCATCTGGACGACGCTCCTAGTCATACGATTTAGTTTCAGTCCTGCGAGGAGCAGGGAGTTGGGCTCGRTGATCCCCCTTCSAACTTGAGATATTCTGTGATTCCATGATTCAAAATCATGATCTCTCAGTTATAAATATCCTCAAAAAATCTCCATGCATTTACATTATCATCAGAAAAATGGAATATAGAGAAGCCATAAGAAACAAGGGCCTTTGAGCCAAGTATTTTATTGAGACAAGAACATGAAGAAGCAATTGTTTCCTTCTRTCCCTGCCTGACAGCTGTAAGAGACTATTTTCAAGAAGGATCCCTTTCTCAGAGCCAATTAAGCTTCCCACATACAAGGCATATACTGGAGTTATTGTATCTGATCCCCATGGTTTTCTGAAGAGAGTTTAATGTCAAGAATTAGAGGGTAATTGTGATGTTACCTTCCACCACATTTAAAGCCTGAATTATGTGATTTATTTGTTTAAATCTGTTTTTGCAAGTATATATAAGCATATTCCTTCAGGAAATATAAAACAATATGAGAATTAAAAAAAAATGTTTTCAATCATATTGTTTTTATTATCTCTTATTTGCAATTGAAATTTTTTTTTAATGAGAAAAGAAAGCATTCATGTAATACATCAACTGCTAGGACCTATAATGTCTTGATAGTTCTTGAAATTATTAACACATGAAGAAATGTGTTACACRTAACACACATGGCAAAGAATTCAACAAAGTGAAATGCTTAGATGTAAAGTTAGTAAGAATGTGTGTAGTAATGAAAAATCAGACTATGTTTCTCTGTATTCACACTTTCAATATTTAGTTATTTATGAAACATTGAATCAATTTTATGTAACGTTCTATGAATGCTTGAATTTCAGTTTTTGATAGATGTCTGTCACGACCCAGMCTGATCAGACCAGGGGATCGTAAAGGTTTCGAAATTCCCTCGGGCTAAATTAAGGTGAAACGACACCAAACGATCGGTTAAGTRTTTTTATCTAAGGCAGAAGCAAGCTGAACTGACAAAGCGTTACAATAAAAATCCGAACTTAAAAAGCATAGTGATAGGCAATGTGGGTTCTATTAAAGCATTCAGAAGAAGAAAAGAAAAGAAACGAAAAGAGAGAAAAAGAGAGAGAGAGAGAGACATCACCACCCTTGGATCCCGCGATGACGATGATGACGGGTGCAGCAATCCTCCGGTGGCGGGCGCACGCCGGCTCCTTGGGCTGGTGTCCTTTTATAGTTGTCCCCTACCCCTCGGTTGCATCAGCCATGCAGTTTCTAGAATTTTATCGCGCAGGCGCTGTTGTAGTGAGGRGTGGTCGCAAGGGGTTGAAGGATAAAAATAGGTTCACCCCAGTTACTGTAGCAAAACTAGTGTAGGAACTGCCTTATCATTTGCATTCCTTAGTTGCATCTTTTCTTAGCTTCACATACATAGTCCTATTGTCTGCTGAGTAGAATTGATAAAGGAAATGGGTAACTCCTTGGGCGATAAGGATGAGCAGTCCTTGAGCTACGCACGTTAGGTGGATGATAAGGGTGAACTAGCTCGTCAGGCCCCGATGAATAAATCACTGATAATGGGAACCCAGGACAAATGAGTTAACTCCATGACTRTATATAGACAAAGGAAATCCTAAATTTCAACCAGCGGACAGCGTGAGGAGGACCATGGACGACCACTGAAGGATGAAAAGACCCTAACCCAAGTTTTACTGGGCATGCCCGGATTATGCAAATGAATTCCGGTAACTCTTCACCATAGGATGCCCATTTCCCGGAAAATCCCTGAATATGGATGGTGCCTTATGCATATGTATGTTTTGATGCTATAAATTCTGTGGTGCCTGTCCTTTTGGTGTGCAAGCTRGGAGGAACGATCCCCCCTTGCACCCAGCACCATAATAAACATACCTGCTTTATAACTCTCTTGAGTTGTGAAGTTTGTTTCYGCACATCAGGGTCTCTCGGTRGTCTTCAGGTGGTCGTGAGCCCCTTCCTCAGATAAACTCTGTGTGACCTTTTGCCATGTATGGTGAGATGTCCGGCTTGGGCYGAACACGAAGCTGCGCACCCTCTGGCACGCCCTGCCTGTCCTGTGTTATCCGGCTCCTCATTTKCACYTTATCGCTGCTGTGCAGAACCYATTTGCCACAATGTTTGAGGCATCAACTTCACATTAACTCTTTCAGTCTCTCACAATGTCTAATTTGACATTTTTTCATTTTTTAATGAAACCTGAAACTTTAATTTCTCTTTTTCTTATTTTTGACAGTATTTGAAGATGATGACAGTCTAACATCTTGTAACATAGAAGATTGTGAAATAATACAGGACAATTCTAAATTATTTTGCAAAAATATTTCTGACTGTTTAGAAATATTGGATAATATAATGTCYTAAATGCTGATACAGATACATTTTCTACTCTGGCAATATAAATATTAGGTTAATCATGCTCTTATTGAAATGAATGTTTACTTTTTCATTGATCACAGCAAAAGAAGTATTGGGCCTTTATCCAAAAATTGTTGGAAGTGATTGAAATATTTATCATCTGAAATATCACCTAGGAACATAATGTGCATTTTTTTTAATTAATAGCTTCATGCTTCTCATTCTTCCTGAAACATACACAAGAAAGATGAATTCTATGACAAATTGCAGTATATGTGACATTGACAATGTGTTTGTATTCCCTCACAGAGGAGGCATTTTGGGGTCACACAAAATCTAGGAAACATCAATGTGTGCTTAAACACATTGGCTACAGTTTCTATATTTCTAGCATTTAATATTACAAATTAAACTTTCTTTTATGGAACTCAATCAAAAAGATGCTGAGAGKTTTTTTAAAATTCAGGAGCTGGAGGAACTCTTCACTTGCCAGGAGGCACCAAACATAATGGAAATCTTCAACATCAGTAAAGATAACAGCAATAAAGTTTGATCATTTTGTGGATCTTTTTTTCAAGTTTTCTTTCAAATATTATTATAGCATAACATGCTACAGTAAGGCCAGATGGATCCTTTTTTCTTCCCTGTTTTTATTAGTCTATTTTCACTTCTTTTTTTCATAGGTCAATATTATTCTTAACAAATGAAGACAAAATAATTGTGTTCCCAACAACTAGATTATACTGGAGTTATTTAAAGGTTTTTTTCTTCATGTACCGTTTTGTGCTTTCTAAGGAYGGCTCTAGCTTCCTGAGCAATGTAATCAGTTCAGGTCAGCATACCCCATAGGGAATGCTCACTTAAGATATTCCATAAATGACACTTTGCATTTTATAGTTCTGATTCCTGGCAATCTCTATGTTTGCACATACACACSTGTACCCTCATGGACAAGTTCTGATATCCTCTTTGTTCTCTGAGAAAGTGATTAGCAAACTCTCTGCTAATCATTATCTGTTGTTCATACAGCTACCGCGAAGAAACTTCCCTACAAATTTCACAAGCCACAAATCAGTCACATACTGAGTAAAAATATGATTTAACTAATTTTTTTTTTTTTTTTGTGGTGATAGAAGCCACTATAAATTAGGAATTACTGAATATGCAATATTCAAAGATGGCTTAAGATTAAAAAAATATTTTGCAAATTTGGAGTTTGGCAATTAAGATACACTTCATATAATATAACATCATTAACAGATTGACAAGAAAAGTTATTTTCTTTGGTTAGTTTTGTCTTTATACTGAACAACTTAAAAGAGAAATATCTTTGGAGAGCCACATTCATCAATGGCAAACTTACAATTTCATTTAACAGTAAGAATTGGGTTCTGCCAGTCATTTGTGTGACTGAAAAGACTCAAACAGGTTGGCTGGTAGAAGTTTTGTGTCACAAATATTTGATCAATGTAGTACCAGGAAAAAATCTGCTTTAGAGTTGACTCTCATTGGAATGAGAAAGATGCTGAGTAGTTGTAACTTGAGCTTGGCTGTAAAAAAAGCAGTAATGTTCTCCAAGACTTTGTTTGACATGTTTTGTTTACAACGTTTCATTTAACAATGCTGAATTGTTGCCATGGAAATAAAGCATAGTACTTTGCATAAGGAAACCAACATTTTATTAATTTTMTTTTTTTCATTTTTTTATATTCCAGAAAACGTTACATTTTCTATGCACGGAAGTAATTTCAGAATGTGATGATTGTATGTGACATTCCACTGCTAGGAAAGATTGTCAATTACTGAAATTGACTGAAAATAGAGTGCTATCAATTCATCAATTTCACCTATGTGCATCTGGGAATATATTTTAAAAAATTCTTATTCAAGGAACTTTGGAAAAATGAAGTCTAGCATTTAGTCTATTGAAGAGCATTAAATGCTGCATCACAGAAATATAAAGCAGAGAAAGGAAATTAAGTTGGAAGACTTGAACTTAAATGAAAAAAAAAGCAAAAAYGCATAAACTATTGAAATAATAAAAGTAAAGATAGAATATATATAATAATATATTAAGTCAAAGTGCCRTTTAATTTTTTTATTAACAGCAAGATTTTGGAATTATGTTGTGTCCTCCCCATAAGACAGTGAAACAAATAAACCAAATCCCCAGGGCTACAGATTAGTTCAATATTTCATAACAGATTCTGCACTTTTACAGAATCTTACATGAACCATTGAAGGATCAATTAGAGAGAGGTGTTACATGGTTCAGGATAAAGTTTAATTATGAAAGGAATCAGTGTGTTTACACAAATACAAAAGCTACTATTATGTGTATGTATCACTTTTATCCATTTAGTACATTCAAAGTAGTGTAAAGACATATAAACACAATTTGAAAAATGCCTAAGTTGTTAGAAGATTAAAATACAAAGATTTGCAGTAGAGTTCTAAGTCTCAGCGTCCGCTTTAAAGCTTACCTGCACAACCCAATGCACTCAGGGTCCTGGCTTTCCAGTCAGCCTAATGATCACTAATAAATAAACTTTGCATTCAAGAACCAGTTTGTAGGAATTGTGGAAGGTGGTATAGCTGAAAGTCTTGTCTCACTCTGATACCCAGATCCAGAAACAATAAACTAGCTCTGATTTCTGATGATTGGTCTAGCAATTAATTATAAAAGTCTAGTAGATGTCACTGCAGTTACTTGCCTCTATCATYTGCAACACAGTCTTGTGTTTATGAAGCATGACATGCTCTAACGTTTGACTGGAATACATAAAACCTTAATATCATTGTGTCATTCAACCAACATAAAGCATGCTTACATAGCTTTATAAAAATAATAAAAAAGAGAGAACACAAATTAGAGATTTGGTTAAGAATATCAGTCAAGCAAAATGCKTAAACAAGCCTTTCTCCAAATACACATTCTGGTCATTGTTAATTTAAGTCACATCAAGGTTTGCTTCAGAAGGCTTCCCTCTCCCCTTTTTTTGCCACCTTTTCCTTTGTATTTCTTTGTATTTGGCAGAGTCAATAACCCATTGGCCAAAAATAGTCATTTTGCACAGCAAAACTTATCACTGCTGTCAGCTGATTTCTGGTGGCCAGTACTTATCTGTGTTAAGTTTTGGGTTACTGTGAGTTGCTCTAATTACTAGTGACCTGGTGTCAGAATACTGAACTTCAGGTCAGCAAGGACTGTAGTGTAAACCAGGAATCCTCTTACTGAGAAGTTTACGGTTGACTTTTTAAAATTGTTTCCTTTTCATTTGATACTAAAATATATTTATAGTCTTTTCAACAGCATTTTGGAATATGGTCTTTGACTGAAAATAAACACGAAGAAACTTTCTTCTTGAAAGCAAAATTCAATTTGAAAAATGATATGTGTAGCCCTAACCTTAGTGATTTGGTTGAAAAATAAATAAATAGAAATACTCTCCACATCTCTAAAACCTGTTATGTACAAACATATCCCAACAAAAATTCAGAAATATAATAATCTAATTTTCAGTCCATTTTCAAGAAATATTTTATAAAATTCTTTGCATTTAATATTTGTTTCAGATGGTAAACCAAACTTGAATATGGTTAAAATTATGTGAAACTGTAAGTAACTTAATAATAGTATTAACCTACTTATTTTTAGGAATGGACCTAGCTTTTGTTTTGGTATAAGCAAAATTTTAGCAAAACCATTATACTTAAGTATTGTTTTCACCTCATTTGGAAGCAAATAGAACCACAGCTTGTTGCTAAGAAATGTAAATGAAATGACAACTTTTAGTTTTGGTTGTAAAAGCTTCTTCTGAAGAGCTTAAAAATGTTAGCAGCCTGAAAAACAGGCTAAAGAAAAACAATTATAGAAAACTGAATATTTCTCTTCCCTGTTCCCTCTTCCCTAATAATTTAATTATTGCTTACAATATACCTCATTTTATTCCAGTTAATGTTTGAAAATATATCCTATTTCAGCTCAAGCTTTTCAATGTATTGCATTGGAAACTGTGAATTTATATGAAAACTGCCTATTTAGGAGAATCAGATTTAGAGAATATCTTAAAGTCTGTAAATATCATCAGAAAGTTAATTTTAAAAAGCCCTAAAACAGTTCTGACATATTGAAGTTAATGTAATTATTGACATAAGTTTCAGGGAACGGAAATAAACTTTGCACAGTATAAAACATCCCAAATTGAAAACAACATATTTTTTTTCTCTGAATGCATATTAGGTTTATTGTTTCCATCTGTCTCAATTTACTGGAGTAACAGTGTCTCAGAATAAAAATGCACCTAGCACAAATTGGATGTAATGAAATTATGAAGACATTTTACTGAAAAACTCCCTTGATTTAAAATCTAGTTTGGTTAAGAAATCAAATARCCTCATACCTTTAGAAAGCAAAACAAATTACTCCCACAACCAGATTATCTTGGAAGAATGAAAGGAAAAAGAAAACATGCCCAAATAGAAAAACTTCATTCAAATTTTGCTTTTTTTCCATTTCTTAACATTTCCAAGATGCAATTATTTTCTTACAATGAAATGTTCTTTCACATTTGACTCCTTGTATCTTTATTATTTCAGCATGGTCCTTTGTAATGTATATAACATTCTTCTGAATATCCAGTTTTCAAAATATAACACTGAAGACACCTTCTTTGCATATTAATTTTGTTCTATCATTTCTGAATGTTGCAATAATTTGATGTGTCCCAATACACAACAGACAAGTCAGTGCGGCATATAATTTTTCATAAACCTTTACACATCMATTTCTTGCTATTTGTTAAATTTTGCTAATTATGAAGATTTAATTTTTTTTTCCTTAACATTTATTTACCAGGTTCTAAAACCTGCATCCTGCATTGCCCTCTTACTCTTTTCAGATTCAGTTTTTCTAGAATTATCAAARCATCTTAAAAGAAACACCCCCCAAAAAACCCACCAACAAACCAGAACTGTGGCACAAGCTATTTTATCTTAATATCTGATTCATTATATCRCTACTATCTGCATTTTACACTGTTCTATAATCTTGCAGTGGCCCGCCATGCTCTATTACAGTCTTTTGCTTTTGTTTAAAGCACCAACTACAGATACTTCATTTAACAATTCTTACTAAGAACGTGTTCATTATATGTTCGCGAGCTCAAGGCCTTAAACTGCAAGCTGTTGCTGTCTTGTGTCACACATCTTTGCATGCAGCCTGGTCCTGTTTCAGTTCTGTGATGATTTTACAATATTCAATAACTCAGTAATCAAGTAAGACAACTGGATACTTCAACTATTAGTTCTGAGTGTTCTTAATAGTGAAATACARATTAACCATTTTGTCTGTGGCAACTGTAGGAATTGCATAACTAGTTGACCAAACACTAGTCCGGCTTAACCTTTTTCAGTCCTGCTTTTTCAGTACTTAGCAATAGTCTTTCTTAGTAATAAAACAGGTACACAAATCAGAAGCAGATCACAAATTGTATGATAGCATCACATAGCGATCTCAGCTGGAGCTTTTATATGATAACWGAATTCCCCAACTAATCCAGGGGTGCCAGGTTAAGTTATTCAGAGATATCTCCAACATATAGATGAGGTTACAGCAAGGTTGAAATTTGATTTTTACTAAACTGCATTTATCACTTTGAGATTCCAGAGCTTTATATAAATATTCATATCCTTGAAGACAGCCGTTGCATTAAAAACCCACAAATCTGTATTAAAAGTGTAGACCAAGAGAGTAGACAGTGACTTTTAAAGAGGTAGCAAAGAAGTGATAAATGAGTAACAGAAGCAGCAGAACATAGGGAAAATGAGCAGTGAGTGTGCAGATGGCTTAGAAATAATAATGGGGGAATCCCTTTATTTTTTCTTTTTAAGAAGAAATATTGATTTCTCTGGAAAACAGACAAAATAAGTTAATAAAGCCCTAAAATAATGGGACTAACACTGGAGTTAACACTCCTCTTTAGAAGACTGCTGTTATACCCTAACACTCAGTGAAAATCTTTATTGTTTACTCTTTTATTTCAGCAGACCAAKGCACAGGCACTGAGATGGAGGTCCAATTTTTTCAGTAAACATTAGCAGGGCTCTGATAATGGAACATTTTAGACAGAATTGTGAGTAAGTGGTGTCTAGCTACAAGAGTGCTCTGGGATGGTAACCAACATGATAATGCCCAAGTGCACATCTATGGACACAGCAGCCTAATAACACCAGTTACTTGCAGCTGTATTTTAGAGAACTCCCTAAGCTGAGTTGAGGAAATCGCCAAAGAAAAGATCTAGGTTTGTAAACACCGCAGTACATCYCTGTACTGAAGTAGATCAGATATACAGGAGGAGTGTTTTAGCAAACAGTGACAGCTGAATGAGGACTATTCTAACTCATCTGTTATAAAGATTATTAAGCTATACATTAATGGCTGAGGAGTTTTAGTTAGTCAGCCAACACCTGACTGCCTACTGTTGGAAATGGACAACACATCTTTTCCTTATATGTTTATTTTTTCTTGCATATTTGGTAAGCATTTTTTTGCAAGGTTACAACTTAAAAACTTCTGAAGTCCATAAATATCATGTGAACAAATCAATTGTGAAGGAGTAAATGATAATAGTTTCATTATTAGATTGACTCTGAGTTGGCCAGATTATTAAGTAGACCTTTCTGTACCTTTTCCTTATAGAGTTCACCTCACATACATACAAAACAAAACCCCAAACAAACAAACAAATCTACAGCTGTTTTTTATTTAAAACACAAACTAAGATAACAGAGCAAATTCAGCATAAGAACAGAACAGACAAAAAAGAGCATATAAAAAAAATTTATCTCTTCGAGTTAACACTGGACACCTGTGTTTCTGCTCTTAGAAAACTATCCGTTCCTGCACATGCTAAGATTCCTTTATTACACTTTCTCTTTTTTGGTTTCCACCACCCTGCCTTCCAGCATTTTCTCTCACTAAGCATACTCTTTCTCTGAACCGTTGCCACCTTCTTCCAGAAAATGCTACTACTACCGTTGCAGCAGACCACACAAGTGAAAAAGAAACCTTACTTTCTCCTGCAGTCAGTACCTTTTGAAAGGGAGAGAACATGCAATACATAAACTTGAAATAAATAGGTACCATCTGTTATGGTTGCTGCTGTAGAAGCAGTGGAAATTTTTGCAACTCTGTGCTCATTTATTTGGAAGTGAAAGTATTACCTCCATTTGCAAATGTGGTCTTAGATAAAGCTGTGATAGTAGAAAAGTGATCAACTCTCTAAACTTATTGAGAAAATATCTACTAATCTTTATATTAAACCTAACCCAGCAAGATCCCAACATTCAGATCTCTGGAAACTATCAAGAGTTGCATATTCATTGATAATATACATATTTTCTGTAACTTATTCCTGAAGACTATAAAGCTACTGAAAATTCTTTTACTGAATTTATGGGAGGCTGTGGAAATAGATACTGGGAATGGGAGGAGACTGCAGTAAGAATATGTGTAAGTTACAAATGAAGCCCAGTTCTAAGCCAAAGGACCAACTTTAGTTGCCAAAATAGTTTTACCTGACCTCAATGAGCACTGGCTGATAGCTGCARTATTATGCAAACATGGACAATTCATCTGACTCCAAGTGGTTTGTCTTATCACTTAGCACCACTGAAGACTAGGGATAGCAAATAGCACCATCAGCCTCACATTAATTACTCCTTATAAGATACATCTTGTTCTTTTTTTGCCTATTATGRTGTTGTGAAGCATACAGATGCTTCATTTGTATGGGGGAAAGTGGAGGGATGCATCATCCTTTTTTTAAGTTAGTAACATCACAACTTTTCATTAAATGTATTTCTGTATCTTTCAACTCAAAGCTGCTTTTTTTTTTTTTCCTGAGCTTTTGTTCTTGGTGAATTCAATTCATACTTATTGTATTGAATATGGTGATATAGTACAGAAAATATATATAAAATAAAACAAATACAGTTTCT
Organism: Oceanodroma leucorhoa; assembly: GCA_030449065.1. Classification (NCBI taxonomy): domain Eukaryota; kingdom Metazoa; phylum Chordata; class Aves; order Procellariiformes; genus Oceanodroma; species Oceanodroma leucorhoa. The sequence goes on along the minus strand of JASVER010000136.1, from coordinate 410,677 downwards.
GTTTTTTGAAGGACTTGTGCCATTCCTGAAAAGATCACTGCTTTATTAAAATAGTAGTCTCTTCAGCAGAATAAATAGCAAAGTTCATTTAATAAGGGATATGTTGACACTGGTGATACTGTTTCATTAAATCTTAAACAATGCTTTATTATTTTTGTTAAAAAATATCCACTTTTGGCCTCCTACTTGTTCTTTAAAAAATTTAGATGTTAATTATACCACATGTGAAAAAAGCTCAGAGACATTATGTTACCGAAGCTTAGAGGAAACCCAATAAACCCATTTCAGTCTAAAGCACCATCAAGGGAATCGAAACAAGTGTGTGTCAGGATGTTTAATATTATAGCCTAGGGGGACATAACACTTGCTATATGTGGGAAGTAAACAGCAGGGCTTTTCACTAAAAAATGAGACAGAGAAAAAAACTTGTGATCACAAAACAGAACCATATTGCTGATCAGATATAAATATAAGAGCTTTTCCACAAACTCAAGCTGTGYGCTTCCCAACTGAAATCTCATATTAGTTTTTGTGAGACTGTTTTTTGTTGCATAGCTAGTAAGAATGAGAAAAACAAAATTTGCTGTTCTTTTCCCAGAGAGTCTCTTTGTGGCAAAATTCTTGTCATGTTTTTCACTTTAATGGAGATTATGATTAGCTGATTCATCCTCTATTATACTACTTAAATTAATAGAGCAGAAGATGGAAGCCTTCAAAAATTCAACCCGTCTTCACAGATTTGAATTGATGTATGCGTATAATGTAATTTGGGGGGCATTCTCATAATTTCTAAATTAACAAACCAGAATTTTTTCAGATGCGATTTCTGGGTATGGACAAATTATATTTTTGCCTATTGATTACTTTTTGATTTAATTTTGAAATTATCTTATGAGTCAACCCACCAAAGGAGTGTTATCCTCCCACACGAGACTTACATTATAATAAGTGGAATGTTCCAGAAGCAAATTTTCTAGAAAATAATTTCACACATTCATTTGCATTCATTCTTTCAGACAGTTATTTGGCCCTTTTTATTCAACAAATATTAACTTGACAGTAAGGACAATAAGGTATGTTGGTATCCTCTTTTAATGAGTAACAAAATAGGAATTAATAAGTAAAGCTTTTCAGGTGAAACATAATTGTAATTTAGATTTGTGTCACAAGTTGTTGAAAATGTTATAAAATGACAGTCCAAGGCAGATTAATATTCCTGATGTCAGATATTAACTTCTTGTCAAGAAAAAAKTTGTGCATTTTTACATTACAATTTCATAAATGTCTTCAGGAATTCCATTTCCCCATGTTTTAAACAGTGTCAGCAGAGAAAAACTCAGAAGGTTTTATTCTCTGTCTGTAACAGAATAGATCCAATAGCCTTTCTCACCCTGCTCTTGTTCTCACTTCAGTCTGAGTGAATTAGGTGCAAATGGCTTCAGTGATACGGAGGCTAGTAGCCAGTCATGGAAGCTAATAGTAATTTATCTGAGCTCCTAAATAACCATGCTTTTTCAGACCCTTGCAATTATCAAACTTCATTGTAGTCATGAGACAGTAGGGTGAAAGAAGGACTTTATTTATTGTCTGCTCAGACTTCTGAGGTGTCTTGATTTCTTGGAACTCATAACTAGTAGTGAAAATGAATTTTTCACCAAGTTAAATGAGATTTGAAAGGGCTTTTATTGTTCAAATCCTTTTTGGTTCATAGTGATAAATTTTTAGGTCTGAGTGGGKTTTTTTTTAGTTTTTCAGTTGTATTCATAGATAAGGAAGTACATAGGGAAAAAGACTGGGATGGAAATGCAGCCTGGACTTAAGTATCCTCTACATTCTTGAGGAAGACCGAATTTAAAAATATATACCTGTCCTTAGCATATTGCTGTTGGGTAACTCTAAGTCACTACTCAGTTGGTGGGTTTACTGAATTATATTTTAAAACTTCGAATTTTGTTACCTACTCTGGATTTTGGATTCCTTGCCAGGAGTTTAGAATATTGTTGTGGTAGTTCCTCACTTGCAGGTAACAAAGTCCCTTTCCGAATCTCGCCTCTCTGCAATGGGCATAACAAAGGTATATACCTCATGACATGCAGGAACAAATAAAAAAGTATGGCTTTAATGCTGAGCATGTTCATTATGCCCACTAAATACTGAGGAGAAAATTTTGGTTCCAGTAAAGGCTATCTTTCAGTACGGGMAACAAAAAACCCATCATAAATCAAGTCAATATAAATAAATAAATAAAGGTAAATTCAGTCTTCATATTTACAAAGACTTGAAGTTGTAATTCAATATTTAAATTAACAAAACTGGTTGCAGCAACATCTGGCACTAGAAAATTGCTAAATCCTATGACATTTATTCCTCTCTAATAATTAGAGTGAAAGATTACATTGTGTCTTGGAGTAGCAGGAAGAGCCCTGTTCAAAGTAGTAACATTTGAGTGTTTTTTTCCCACTAATGATTCACTGAAGATCACAACATTTCTTTTTACTTCCCTTGTGAAAATAATCCACCTTCCTTTAAAATTATTTATTTTAATGGCTTTGATTCATTCGCCTTGTTTACTCTTTGTCTTTATTGTGATCAATGGTTCTTATTTTGTCTTTAAAATAAGTAGTATAGGAAACTATGTTAGGATGTAGATTCCCCATTCTGTTMTAACCGCTTTGATAACACAAAGTGTCTGCAAATGATGTCAGATAGGACAATGTGGATGAGTATCTGACTGCACTGAATTGCTTAATTTAGTGTAGTCACCATAGAATGCTACCAGAATAAATCCAGGATCATTAGTCCAATCGCTCTATAGTGATAACTGCTTGAATGAACATTTCAGGCAAGGAACTGGATGCATCTGCATTTGAATTAAATAAGCACCACAGTCTCCAGAATATAAGGTGATATAAGAGAGTATACTTTAAAACTGAGACTTTGTTGATGTGTCCACACTTATGTGTGAAGACTGGAAGCAATATTTGAAAGTTTTTAGCTTGTTTTTCTTTTTCTAGTCATTATACTGACATATCCTTTTCCATATTACCTCAATACCTGCAGACAGATGCTTAATGAGAATAAGAACCAAACAAAGGGAGGAAAGGCTGAATATGCTAACTGATGAAAAGAGAAAGTGAACAAGCTAAGGACTTACACCTGTGTTAGAAAAATAAAGACTTGCAAAGTGTGTGTGTCTGTGTGTATATATATACACACTTTGTATGTTATATACACATATGTAATACTCCTTTTTCGTATAACTGAATTGAAAAACAAGCATTTAGATCCTGTAATGTATTGTGAAATATCTGACCTCCTAAATGGGTTCAAGTGTAACTTACTGTTTCTCATCACAAGGTCACTGCTGTATTTAAGAGCCTTGAGAAAAAAAATAATTGATTGATCTGATCTATGTACCTTGCTCATCTCGCTAGGCCTATTTCTCAGCTGCCCTAGGTTAATCACCAAGTCCACAGCATGCTGATGTCCTCCATTACATCATAATTAGAATACAGCAGGCAGAGATGGGGAAAGCTGGTGAAATTATTCATATTTTCTTCTGAGGAGCCAGATGTTGCCAGATAGATTTCACTTAATTCTGACAGCTGCAATAATAGTCTCCATGTGCAGAGAGCTGATAGTGACATCGATAACGGTGTAAGGAAAGTGAAGTGAGGTGTGCTTCTTAGTTAGTTAATTATGATTATTCATTATTGTGGATCATCTCATCTTATTTGACAATTATAGTAGATTGGGGTAAGATTTAACATATGCAAATAGAAACGACTTAAAATATAATTCTGCAAAAGTTAAATTATGTTCTCTAATGTAAAGGTTTTGCAGTGTGTTGCTTATGGGTAGTTAATAGGCTTGATTTTTCTTAGGACATAAAAATTCCTATTTGGTAACATATCTAAGAGACGATATGTACCAAAGWTCTGCATGGTATTGCTGAAGCTGAGACATTGTTTCTGTTCAAAGTTTATAATTTTAAARCTGATACTGACTGTGACTAATATTAAGATATCTAAAGGAAGACTGTATTTTCTAAAATGCATTTGCATTTTGCATAAACTAAGATCAATATGTAACTTTGAGGGATAATAAAATAACAAATATAACAAAGTGTGGAATGAGTGAAATGAATACTACTTGTGGGGGTGGAGTGGGACACAAAAAAATCTGTCTTGCATTTAAATCCAATTATTATATTGTAATTATTTTGAAATATGTATTTTAAAATATTTCTTGATATTTTAATATTAGGAAACTGTTTCATAATATTAATATGTTGCAAAAAGTGTTGCCTTGTGCTTTCAAACTAAAATATTAACAGTAAAGTTAAAAACAAATGTCTGGCAGAATATTCTTGTCCTGTAAAAATTAATATATATTATTGAATGTATAATTCAGTGTATTTGGAAATATGAACAGGTGTATTGAATTGTTATAGATTTTATCATTCCTACCTTAGAAACTAAATACATGTTTATATATATATATATATATATACATATACACATATGTATGTATGTGAAATGTGATGGCACAAATATTCATGCAAGTTAAAAGCAAAATGTTTGTGAAATATTTTCTCCCTAAAATTATTGAAAGTTACTGAAAATTTTAATTGATCACACTGAATGCTAAAAATAATATCTGGGTTTGTCTGTATTAATCAGATTAAGACTATTCCTGAGTTCAAACAGTCTCAAAGCATATCTTAGTGTCCTTTTGTTCTAACTGTGCTCTATCTCTGCAATGGATACAACAGAAAAAAAAGGAATACCTCATTCATGCAAATGATAAAAAATAGACAAAAATGTAGCTGGCTTTTTTGGAAAATTTGGGGGTTTTGGCATATTTGTTGGTTTTTTTCCTCATCACTGGTTAAAGAAGCCGCTTATGCTGACTAGCTCAGGTACAATTGTCTCATTTAGTGAGATGACTCCCCCTCAATTTGTTGAGATGACTCCTTGCTCAATTTAATTACAATAGCACTTTAGTAAACAAAAATCAGTAGCRGAAAGAAAGAAAAAACCTATGAAATAAAATTTTCATTCAACAATATTTTTCCAGACTTCTGTTGCTTCCCTTTTTCTAAGCTAAGGTTTCTGCCTGGGTATATAGTACATTCATGCATAAATAAATAAAGCTATGACCCCATCTTTCATATCATTCTGTTCATTCTTTTCTCGGGTCATAGCATTATCTGCCACCAGCTGACCACCTGTGAGGACTCCTCTGAGTCCTTATTAATAAATTAGCTTCACAATAGTATCTCGTGGCCTTGGTAAAATAAAACACAGTGGACTAGAGTCCCATAGCATAAGGCAGTGTAGGAATACATAACAGAACAACATTTTCTAACTCATACTGCTAAAATTAATGACTGYGGGTAATTGCTGGGTATGCACAGTGTAGTGCATAAAATCAATAAGACAATTCTGCTGAACAAACAATCTTTTGTGATCAATGCAAGACTTCAATCCATTTAGGTACCTGTATGCCTATGTAAAACAGCTGTTGATTATTTGTTGTAGAAGGTATTAAATATGTGATTCATGCTTGTTATTTCCACCATAAGCACAAATGAAATCAGTTTCATAAAAATATAGTTAGAATATGATATAAATTCTGACATAATTTCTAGGGAAAATACAAGGAAACTTGGTAGYTAACCAAAAGTTTCTCTTGAAGAATGTGGTCAGAAATCTTCATGAAGATAAAACTTTGATTACCAATTGGTCCTATCCTAATGAAGACAGATATCAGATCACCTTGAGAGATACTGTAGTTACTATCCACAGAAGCAAATATTTGACAACAGAAAAAAATGTATAATCACTTTTCAATTACCTTACATATGTGATGTATCATGTTAAGCAAAACAGTGACAGACAGAAGACATTTAACTATGTTATCCATGTGTGCAGATAGTTCCTTACTGTGCTCCAGTGTTGTTTCAGTCATTAGCAATCCCTTCAAGTRTAGATTTTTATTTCCATCATCACTACCATTTTGTATAGCATTATTTCAAATAATTCTGTGTTTTACCTGATTCTTAAATTATGAACAGATTTTTTTAATTGTGCATTTGACCAGGAAAATAAAACCACAGCCTATTTCTAGACTAGCCATTTTGCCTTAGCACAGGATCATGACATGGTGATGTTGCGCCACTCGATGCTCACTCATGACAGCAGTAGGACAGTCAAAAACCAGCTGAATTTAATATCTTATTTAAAAATTACTTTTATACAGAGAGGTTGCCATTTATCCAATCTACAGATACCCACGTGAACTGTTTATCTTCAGCTGAACTTTTTTATGGATAAATATTACAAGTATAATTACTAAACATTTTTCATGTGGAAATACTCCTGCTAGAATGTCAAAGCTTTGTATATAGTTATATATTTTGATGTTATATCACTTTCCATCCATCCAAGCAAAGATAACAGGACAGGTAGTCATTACATGTCARAAGTACTAGAAAAGTTTAACTGCAGAGAAATGATCCATAGGAAATATGAAGCATGAWATTGATGATTTTAAGCATAGCCATATGTTAAATCTGTTCTCACTCTAAAATCATTACCAATAGAAACATGAATACAACAGGTGATTTTATATCAATATATGTATCTAAAGAACAAATCTGAAATCTCTATAATTTTTAATACTATGTGGAATTCAATGGAGCTAATGATACTGACCTTCATTTTAAGTTGTTTCTCAATGAAATTTAATGCTGGTTTAAGTGTAAATCATAGATTATGTGATTATTATTCAATGTTTGTATGTTTATGCATGTATATATAAATGCATCAGTGAAATAGTTCCTGCATAGAGCTTACCAGTTATAGTACCACATGAAGAAATAAAAATAAGTYCTTTACCTTCACATTTTGTAATTCATTTGCAATAATGTCAAATTGCATCAGCTGTTTTCAGTACACTGAACAGTTTCAAATCCAGAAATAGCAACTGTTCTGCCTGAATTATGACTAGTTTCTCTTCAGGAGGAGTGATAGTTTTCATTTTGCACATCACATTTTAAACTGCTAAAAAGACAGTAAAATTGCAGAAAATTCAGAAGACAAAAAAAAAAAAGGTAGAAATTTTGGAAAATTCTGAGGAAAGACTAGGATGGCAGGGTCCATTCTAAGAGAGAGTAATACTGTCTTTAGGGCTACAAAAGGCTTTCACAATGTTTATGGAACAAAAAATGATCTGTTGTCAGAGATGATAGAAGAAAAGCTAACAAGCTCCACAAGAAAAATATGTAGGTTTGCACTCAAGGTAAAACTTTACTAGTCAAACTTTGTAAAGTGTTGAGTTCAGTACTGAACCCAATAATGCTATACTCAATAATTTTAAACCAGTATAAAATATCTTATTTATATGAGTTGGGTAGTTGTTACYGATGAAGATAAACAGCGTTGACAATACTCACCATTTGACTATCAATTTATTTAGCCAAAGTAAAATAGATAACAATTACATCTACAATTAAAATAGAATAACTAAGGTACTAAACCCCTATAAATGTTGTTGCTAAATTAAATTCCTTCACATCTTTTTCAGTTMCTATTTGCATTGTACTTGCAAGGTTTTTAAGCAAAAGTGCCCAAAGTTATGTATTAGAAGGTTGAATAGAACCTGGCATTTCAGGCTTTCATTTTATGAATTATGAAATAATGAATTTTCAATAAGATCAGCATTTAACACAAAGCATTAGATCAAAAAATATTGTTTCCTAAAAGACATATTCCCAATTCTTTCTACAGTTGATGTGAGGCATGCAGGCAGAGCTGGTTTTAGGAAGAAACAATTTGGGCAATCGCTTTAGATCTAATGGTGACCTGTAACACTAAGTTATGTAGTCTGCATTTGTTTAATTCACCCATGCTTTTTTAGCCTGCAATTTAATTTATCCGTTGTTAGCCCCGAAGACCGAAAAGACTTTGCCTGCAAATAGTCCTAGGGATGCAGCAAAATACTTCAAATCATGGTGTTAGTACACAGTCTTGGGATGCTCACCAGAAGATAGCAAACCTCAAATGTTTCTAACTTTTCACTCCATATTTAGAAAAGCAGTTTTATTTCGTGTTTGTTTTTTTTCTTCCATCACTTTGTAATTCCAGTCCATCCATTATCTAGTATTAATACTATGAGGAAGATTTGACAAACATTGCAGATGTTTTATTAAGATGGAAATGCAAATGAGGAGTGAGGAAAACAGAAGGAAAAGGAAAGTCTAACACTAAAACAACCCCCCCAAAAAGGAGCTTACTAATGATTTACCGATGTTTACACTGTTTTAAACAACCATCAAACATGTGACATGTTAGATCTTAGAAAACTGGAGTGTGATGCAGCAAAGCTTAGCAGATTCCACATTACTTCCTGCGCTKCTTCTCCCTTCACTGCCTAGCCTAAACGTCCATCATATCACAAAATAACAGAATGGTTGAGGTTGGAAGGGACCTCTGGAGGTCATTTTGTCCAACTTCCTTGCTTAAGCAGGGCCATCTATACCTGGTTGCCCAGGACCATGTCCAGATGGCTTTTGAATATCTCCCAAGGATGGAGACTCCACAACCTCCCTGGGCAACCTGTGCCAGTGTTCAGTAAACACAGTAAAAAGTGTTTCCTGATGTTCAGATGGAGACTCCTGTGTTTCAGTTTGTGCCCATTGCCTCTGGTTCTGTCACTGGGCACCACTGAAAAAAGTCTGGCTCCATCTTCTTTGCACCCTCCCTTTGAATATTTACTTACATTCATAAGATCCTCCCTGAGGTTTTACTTCTCCAGGCTGAACAGTCCCAGCTCTCTCAGCCTTTCCTCATAGGAGAGATGCTCCAGTCTCTTCATCATCTTTATGGCCCTTTGTTGGACTTCCTTTACTATGTCCATGTCTCTTTTCTACTCAGGAGCCCAGAACTGGACACAGTATTCCAGGTGTGGGCTCACCAATGCTGAATAAAGGGGAAGGAACACCTTCTTTGACCTGCTGGCATTGTTTAATGCTGCCCAGGATCATAGAATCATGGAATCATAGAATCATAGAATCATTAAGGTTGGAAAAGACCTCTAAGATCATAAGGTCCAACCRTTAACCCAACACCACCATGTCCACTAAACCATGTCCCAAAGTGCCACATCTACACATTTTTTGAATGCCTCCAGGGATGGTGACTCCACCACTTCCCTGGCCAACCTGTTCCAACACTTGACAACCCTTTCCGTGAAGAAAGTTTTCCTAATGTCCTCACCTGGTGCAACTTGAGTTCATTTCCTTATGTCCTATCACTTGTTACTTGGGAGACCAACACCCACCTCACTACAACCTCCTTTCAGGTAGTTGTAGAGAGCAATAAGGTCTCCTCTCAGCATCCTTTTCTCCAGGCTAAACAACCCCAGCTCCMTCAGCCRCTCCTCAGAAGGCTTGTGCTCCAGACCCTTCACAAGCTTCGTTRCCCTTCTCTGGACACGCTCCAGCACCTCAATGTCYTTCTKGTAGTGAGGGGCACAAAACTGAACACAGTATTTGAGGTGCGGCCTCACCAGTGCCGAGTACAGGGGCACGATCACCTCCCTACTCCTGCTGGCCACACTATTCCTGATACAGGCCAGGATGCTGTTGGCCTTCTTGGCCACCTGGGCACACTGCCRGCTCATGTTCAGCCGGCTGTCAACCAGCACCCCCAAGTCCTTTTCCKYYGGGCAGCTTTCCAGCCACTCTTCCCCAAGCCTGTAGCGTTGCCTSGGGTTGTTGTGACCCAAGTGCAGGACCCGGCACTTGGCCTTGTTGAACCTCATRCAATTGGCCTTGGCCGATTGATCCAGCCTGTCCAAATCCCTCTGCAGAGCCTTCCTACCCTCAAGCAGATCAACACTCCCACCCAACTTGGTGTTGTTTGCAAACTTACAGAGAGTGCACTCAATCCCCTCATTCAGATCTTTGATAAAGATATTAAACAAGACCAGCCCATTAGGACACCTTTAGCTTTTTTTACAAAAATGGTACATGGTTGGCACATATTCAACTTTGTGTCCACCAGGACCCCCAGGTCCTTTTCTGACAAGCTGCTTTCCAGCTGACTGGCCCCCATCATATATTGCTGCCTGGGGTTAGTCCTCCCCCGGTGCAGGACTTTAGGTACACCCTGGGTGCACTGATAGGTGCACCTCCAACTAGACCTCGTGCCACTGCTCACGTTCCTCTGGGCCTGGTCATTTAGCCAGTTTCCAACTGTCCTGGTTCCGGCTGGGACAGAGTTAACTCTTCCCAGTAGCTGGAGGGGGTGCTGTGTTTTGGGTTTGGTAATGAATGTTGATGGCCCATTGATGCTTTGGTTGTTGCTGGGTGGTGCTTGCACCAACAGCCTCMCCCGCCCTTCAAGGTGCAGAGGGAGCTGGRGGGGAGCATAGCCGGGGCGGTTGATCCAGCTGGCCAATGAGGTATTCTATACCATGTGACATCACGCCCAGCTTAAAAACTGGGGGGGGAGCGCTGGGGGTTGGGGCAGTTCCATCAGGGTGCATTCCATCAGGGCCCATAGATTTATGGATGTCCAGTTGGCTTAAGTATTCCCTGACCTGATCCTCTTCCACCAAGGGCATATTTTCCTTGCTCCAGCCTTTCCCCTTGGTTTCCAGGACCTGGGATTCTTGAAAGTCAGTCTTGCTAGTAAAGACTGAGGCAAAAGTGGAATTCAATACCTCAGCCTTTTTTATGTCCTGTGTAACCAGGTTCCCCATCTCATTAAGTAATGGGCCCACATTTCCAGTAGTCTTCCTTTTGTTGCCTAGGTACTTAAAGAAGCCCTTCTTGGTGTCCCTGGCCAGATTAAATTCCATTTRGGCTTTAGCTTTCCTAGCTTCATCCCTGGATGTTCGGATAGGGTTTTTGTTTTCCTCTCAGGTTACCCGTCCTTGCTTCCACCCTCTATGCTTCCTTTTTGCGTTTGAGTTTGGCTAGGAGCTCTTTGTTGATCCACATAGGCCTCCTGGCATTTTTGCCTGACTTTATATTCATTGGAGTGGAACTCTCTTTTGCCTGGAGGAGGTGATCCTTGAATATTAACCAGATTTCTTGTGCCCCTCTTCCCTCCAGGGCCTTATCCCATGGGACTTTTCCAAGCAGATGTTTGAAGAGGCCAAAGTCTGCTCTCCTGAAGTCCAGGGTTGTGAGCTTGCTCTTCACCCTCCTCCCTSCCCTCAGAATCTTGGACTCCACCATCTCATGGTTACTACAGCCAAGGCTGCCTTTGATCTTCATATACTCAGCGAGCCTCTCCTTGTTGGTGAGTATGAGGTTCAGTGGAGCACCTATCCTCATTGGCTCCTCTGTCACTTGGAGGAGGAAGTTATTGTCAATGCACTCCAGGAATCTCCTGGATTGCTTACGTCCCAATGCCTTGTCACTCCAGCAGATATTGGGGTTTTTGAAGTCCCTGATGAAGATCAGGGCCAGCAAGAGTGAGACTGCTCCTATCTGTCTGTAGAGGGCCTGATCCTCTTATTCCTCCTGGTCAGGTGGCCTATAGCAGACACCTACTATAATGTCACCTTTGCTTTGCTCTTTAATCCTAATCCATAAACTCTCATTTGGCTCCTCATCCTTCCCCAGGCAGAGCTCCATGCACTCAGCTCCATCCACTCCAGCTGCTGTCTCACATAAAGGGCAACTCCCCCTTGTCTTCCCATTCTGTCCTTCCTGAAGAGCCTCTATCATGCTTGTAAGTCTCATCTGTTCTTTGTAGCACATACAGCCTAGCCCTACACACCACTCATTTGAGCTCTTAGCTTTGGGACCAAACTGTGCACCTCTGTTCTGAGTGCTTATACAGTTTGCAGAATGGGATTTTATGACAGCTGATAGAAATTTCTTTACTTGTATCTCAGTTTTCCTTTGAAGACAATTTCACAACACATGCACAGGAAGCACAATTTGCTGTTGGATCATGCTGTGCCATAAAGAGAGTTCTACTGTATCCCACCGATAATGTGACAATAATTTCTAGGCAAATTCCAGATTCATTTTCTTTGCTACTTATGTGACAATATTTTATTTAAGACCTTTGAGAGAAATGGCCTTGTTTGTTTAATCATTTGCATGCTACAATGTTTACTCCTTGATCTGTAGGAACAAGAAGGGCTTTGTAATGCCTATAGCACAATGATGGCCTCATTCACAGAAGCAGAACTCTTTCTTTCTCAGCTTTTGCTTTTTCTTGTCTAGATATTCCCCCCCACCCCAACACACACACATTGCAGCTCCATCTGGAATATATTTTATACCACTTCTTCTCTGAGGGTACAGCAATTATATTTAATACTTATGCAGCTGGCATTATTTTCTTTTCCATCTTCTGAAATAAGAATCTTTCCAAGTAGAGCGCAGCAGAGTGTGACAAAACAACAGACCTTAATATGGTAAATGTGAGAAGAGAGCTCATATTGACTTACAGTGAGACGATTTATTGAGAGGTTTCAATGAACTAACTTCTTTTGCCATAGGTTTGAATCTTATTACCCTAGGTTACAGATTGGTTTGGAAGATCTCCAATAACTGTCAAGGCAGTGCAGCTCTATCAAAGACTCTGGAACGTATCCTTCTAACTTTATGAATGTCTCAGTGGAGCAACAGTTAAAGAAGCTTGAAATTTTATGAAGCAATATTTCAAGGGTTTGCCAGGCTAAAATGTTGGGCTTGATTTTTTTCCACTGTCTTGCCCTCTGAACAGTATGATATAAAATACTGTTTTGAAAAGGTAAAGTTCTAGACACRTTTTGTAGATGCAAATGATTACACAAGCTGTTCAATGACTAAGAACTAAACCCTGCTGTCTTGCAGACAATCAGTAGTCAGCCATGGTAAAAGACAGCTACCCCATATCCCTGTCTTAAATCAATGTGGGGTCGCATAGAAGGTCTGTGTCTGTTTCAGTTTTCTTTCTGTGAAACAGACAATATTAGCTGAAATTGTAAAGCACTGGTATTAAGTAACTGACATGCCCCAAAAAACCCTAAACCAACAAACAAGCCAAAAAGCAGTAGTATTTTTTCTTTAGAGAAGGATTTTCATATTGAATTATCAAAGAAACACACACATAACCTAATAATTAAGATTAGTAAGTTCAGATCAAATCCAATTAATTTTTTTTTGTAAAATAAGCATAGAAAATAATTATAATAGTAGTAAATATAACTAGAATTATTATTAATAATAATAACAATAACAATAAGTGAAGGAATAAGGGAACAACAATTTTGGCTATATTGAAGAGGGTTTGATTTTGAGGCATAGGACATACTGGAAACATCTCTGTACTGTGGTACTTGGAGACAGGGGTTTTGAAATATTTTTTGGAAGAGATTTGAACTTGTTTTTAAACTGCTAAGAACATGTTCATACAAGCCAATAAACATGTTGAGAGCTCCAAAACCAGCATCCAACAAGTGCTTTGCAAATGAATACAGAATATCTGTACTATTAAAGTGTTCTGATGCAACAGAAATAATCGATGCTCTAGCAACCAGGAGAAAATGTCAGTTGCAAATGAAAAGAGAAAAAAGCAAAGGAAACACAGGGAGATTCAGAGATGGAAAATGTGGACCATGAACGGCACGTGCTGAGACTGAACAACGTTATGTTCACAGAGGGTTTGATTTCCCAACTGTTGAAATGAATATTTTCATTAGAAATGTGGTCAGATCATGAAAAGAACAGGGAGAAAACTAGTGCTTCTGCACTTCTGACCAAAAAGCTAAGTTTTAATTAAGAAGTTAAAAAAAATGTATACATGTATGCACTATATTACATGCGAGTATATTAACTATTTTTTCTCTCATATTTTGCATGATTTGGTGCCTTAGATTTAGATAGAAGTTTTATGACTGAATTATGTAATTTTGATTCTCTCTTGAACCTGAACATTTGTAGCACTATCTGAAAATGTCCTGCGGTTCAGGGTTTGCCATATTTCCTTTCAAAAAATGTTTGKTTKTTTGTTTGTAAATTTCTGCACTTACATGATCACATTTATCACCACTTTTCAGTCTTTGTGACATCTGTTGGTAGGACACTAGTATGAAAGCATTCTGACATTTCTTTCTTCCTAGTTGTTTAATATAATTGATTAATAGTAATTTCAAAACCACATGCTGCTAAAAATACTTCTGAATTATCATATGATAACATTATGAATAGCCACAGTTGCCATTGAATAGGACCGTATTCTCACAAGGATTTTTACCCAAACTTTGTTCCACAGTTAGCTTTATTTCTCTGTCTAGAAAACTGCAATGTTGTGACAGACCTCTCTCTCTATCATGGAGTACTGTYTAATTCAGTTGGCTCCCTATTCATCGTCCCAGAAGCAGAACATCATTGTATAATCAGCCTGATCTAAGATAATACAGATGGATATTACACGGAAAGTTTCATACTTCACACGTGCAGCCATTCTAATGGGAAGCGGTTAATAAACGACTATCAAATTTTCATTTTGTTAAACTACAAAGCTGAATAGGACAAATATATCCTAGCCTTAAACCATCTGATTAAACAGAGCAGACATATATCTAATTTTTCAATTATACATATGGTCAGACTCTCAAATTGCCTAGGCTTTTATGCATGTAGACCTATGTAGATAGTCAGGTTTTCTTAACAACTTAGCAGTACATCTAGTGTATTAGGTACTATACTCACCTTATATACCTTAAGACATAAGAAAATGCAGGTTTTATTGTGTCTACTATTTATACTGTAACATATTTCTGTACGTACTTTCTTATGTATTATTTGACACACATGCAAAGAAGAAGAAAGCTAAACACATCTAGCTTGTCAGAGATCTGGGTCACCATATTGCTACAGATAAGCAAGCTGTTGCAGCTACCATATCTACTTCTGCATTTTTGAAAGCTGCTTTCATAATGTCATAATTTGTGTAGGGTACAGATGTTCACCTCTAATCACTCTTAAGAAGAACAGAAATATAAAATATTTTATTAGAAAACTCTACAACAGTCTGTATATAAATCAACTCCAGATRCTAAATACAAAATTAACTGAAGAAGAACTCCTACAAAAAGACATGGTAAATTTGGGGTTGAAATATGCTCTTGGCTATCTCGGCTGTAGCTCTACTGACCTTAAAGGGCATTTCCCAGGCATCATTCTGCTTTATTGACTTTAATCAAGAGATTCCTTGACCCCTGTCTGAAAATAGGGCTTATTCACATGAAGCATCTGTTATTTATCAATGTCTTTCAGAGCAGACATTATTTTTATAATCTGTTGATAGKTTTTGTTTTTGTCTCAGAAAACAGATGTAAAAATACTTCTTAAGGTTAGAACTTCGGATTAGTCAGTAGAGACTACAATAGTGGCACAGAAAGAGGCTAACATATCTAGAAAATACAGAGGTAAGGCCATATTTAAAAGAAATCCAAAGGTAACCAGATAACGGGAATAAACAGATCAAGCACATTAAAAAACATCTCATTGCACATGTGTTTATAGGATAAATACAGGGGATTAGAGTAATTACAGTGTAGTGGTTTAACCTGGCAGGCAGCCAAATGCCACACAGCCACTCGCTCACTCCCCCCCGCAGTGGGACAGGGAGAGAATYGGGAAAAAAAAAATCGCATATTRAGATAAAGACAGTTTAATAAAACAGAAAAGGAAGGAATATTAATAATAACAATGAAAATAATACAAGAATGATACAATATACAAATTGAGTGATGCACAATGCAATTGCTCACCACCCGCCGAGAAAATGGCCAAAACGATCGCCGCTTCCTAGACCTCCCCCCATTCATATACTGGGCATGATGTCACATGGTATAGAATACCCCGTTGGCCAGCTGGGCCAGCTGTCCCAGCTATGCTCCCTCCCAGCCTCTTGTGCGCCTGGCAGAGCATGGGAAGCTGAAAAGTCCTTGAGTATTAAATTACCTAACAACAACTAAAAMCATCACTGTGTTATCAACATTCTTCTTATACTAAATCCAAAACATAGCACTAGGAAGAAGTTTAACTCTATCCCGGCTGAAGCCAGGACATACAGGGTAAATATAAGTTAGAATAAAAAGAATCATATTTTCTTTTGAAGTCACTGGTCGAAGAGTTTGGGGCAATCTATCATGTTACTGCAAGGTATATTTGTGGAAAAACTCTGACCAACAGAACATTTTAATATCTTTGAAAGTGTCTTTTTTTTAAAAGTATTGTTACTTCATTAACAGATTTATTTTCAAATACTCAAAAATAATTCCACATTTAAAGAGGTTTATAATCTGAAGAAAGAAATGCTACCCAGGAGATGARACAAAGACAGAGAGGGTGTTATACATTAAAAATGTAATTTGCTGAAAAATGAAAATCATGTTTAATTATGGATTATGGCCAGTGACTCCATTTATATCAATTACATAAATGATCTAAAATAACTTCATATCTAGTGATCCTACTTTTATGCATTTTAACCATTTCTTCAGAATTCATTGATATGTTATTTGTATAATTGGTAWTAAAGAGGATATTATCATAGTTCCTAAAAAACTTTTTACAGAAAGAAAAGCATTGCATCAATTTCTGAAATTTTACACATTTTATTTCAAAAAGACTCAAGGCTTGTCCTGAGCAAAAAAACCAACATTTCAAGTCAGGGAACTTCAATCAATTTAATTAATTGCAAATTAGCAAATTTTTGGTTACTGATTCTGGTATTGAAAAATTACAAAGAAACAAATAAACACCTAGGCAAAACACCTTTCCTCCTTACTTCCCAATCTCCAGTTTCTCTGYCACATGTCATACCCAGTCCCTTTGGCAAGGTGCCGGGCAGTGGAGGAGTTAGAGATCAGTGCATTGTGGGTTCTACCCTGTTGCTCTGGTGTGGGCTCCTCCATCAGCTGCAGTCCTTTGCAATCGTACCTCCTCCTCAATCTCCTCACTGTCCCTSCTTGGGGTGGCTGTTTTTGCTCCTGCCCTGCTCTGGGTAGCTATTTTGTTTTTCTTCAATGTTTCTTCTTCTCTGGTGTCCCTCCTGCCCTGGCATCTCTCTTGTATCTCTGCCTGTCTGTCTCCTCCTGCATAATTGTGCATATGTCTCTTGAAGAATCAAATCTGAATAAATATTATCTTATTTGGTACAATAAGTTCATATTTTTTAAATTATAAATAAGAATGGAGCCTCGTGAAACATCTGGGCATCTGTCCAAACACACATAGCTTTAACTGCATATTGAAATTATCCTAAACCTAGGGAATTCTGCATCCTAAACAGTTTGAAAGGTTACTGTGGCCAGGTGTCACGAATTGGCACAGGGATAAGGAGAAGAGCATGGACAGTCGCCAAGCAGGAATGCTAATGAGGGAAGCGAGTAGAAATCAGCCTGGAGGACAAATGTCATGACATTTGTGAAAAGAACATCATACCACAATGATGTGCCTAAAATCATACATTTTATGAATATGAAAGAAGAACACAAGGTTAAGTAATGTAAATAAGGAAACAGTAAGCTTATCCTAAATAACTCTTGTTTAAAACAATTAGTGAGGACACAAGAATTATCTTTATATTTGTCTTATCTATCTATTTGCCTTACATTTTCAGCCATGAGTAGTGATTTTCAAAGCTCTGGTTTCGGTGGCACAAGCTAAGATGCCAGAAAGATGGCCAGAATCAAAAAGTGATATTCACTGACTGAGGAGTGAATACTGCTTTGAAATCTAAGACTGCTCAAAGTGCCTTGAATAACTCTTTTAATTTAACATACTTGTCTTCTTGTAATTAGGATATTCAGAAACTTTAYTTCTTATTCCTTTTTTGTATTCCAAAATGCTAAACATCATACCTTTTTTTTTATATTCTGTTTCAGAATGAAAATATTTAAACTTTTAAGTTAGTAACAGGTCAACTATTTAACTCCTGTAGTCCACATCATCCCCGCTATTGCAATTTGTAGGTTCCAATGCTTTAAATAAGGTAGGTGTCGTGGTTTAACTCCAGCCAGCAACTAAACACCACGCAGCCGCCCGTTCAACCCCCAACTCCAGTAGGATGGGGGATAGAATCGGGAGGGCACATGCAGGAAAACCCYGTGGTTGAGATAAAAACAGTTTAATAATGGAAATAAAACAAAGTAGAACAGTAATAACAACAATGATAACGACAGTAACAGAATATACAAAACAGGCGATGCACAATGCAACTGCTCACCCCCACGTGTTCCGAAYGAACCRGCCGAACTGGCCGAACCGGCCGAACCGCGCGCCCAACCCCCCAGCACCCCCCCAGTTTTTAAGCTGGGCGTGATGYCACATGGTATAGAATACCCCATTGGCCAGCTGGATCAACCGCCCCGGCTATGCTCCCCCCCAGCTCCCCCTGCACCTGGCAGAGCATGGGAGGCTGAAAAGTCTTGGTGCAAGCACCACTCARCAACAACCAAAGCATCAATGGGCCATCAACATTCCTTTCATTACCAAACCCAAAACACAGCACCCCCTCCAGCTACTGGGAAGAGAGTTAACTGTGTCCCAGCCGGAACCAGGACAGTAGATCTCATAGAAAACTAGGAAAACAGAGTTACTTTTTAATTGAAGACTTAAGAAAAAATAAGTACTTAAATCAGAAATGACCAAACTGCTAAATTGAATAGCTTTATGGAGTTGTTTTGTCCTCCAAAATTACTTTTTCAGCYGTCCTTTAAAATTAAATTCTTAGTCAGTCTTCTAGGAGACTACAGTTCTTGTCAAAAACACATCTTCCACTGTTGCTAAACATCCATAAACAAAGTTCAGTTTTTCAGGAAGAATTAAGTAAAAAGTCTGACCAATTACTATTTTTCTAGATTCAAGTTGCTAAAAACATTATGTTGCAAAATCACCAGATTTGATTAAAATGGAGAATTGAATAGAGGAATTATGTTTGAATCTTGTAACTTTAGGAACCATATTAGTTAGTCATTATATTTGTTAAGTTTAATGCTTTGCTAGCTGTAGTGTGCGTTCGGTGCTTCTCAGATATTCACAAGGCCAGTTCCTGATGTTCCTGATAAGAACTAAGAACTTGCAAGATTGATGCTTTGTTAGTTATTGGTAAGATTGATGAGCTATTGTGGAAATCAACTGATGCCTTAAGAAACCAGTTGAAACGAACCCTTCGGTTCGGATGAGAGCCAAGGAATAATTGAGTCTGCACAAGAACAAAAGGTTACTAGCGGTGACAAAGAGGAACCACTAGCCTTCATCCCCACGACCCCCCGACGACCACCACCAGGTGGCAATGCGCAAGCGCAGGTGGGAGGGGAACTCATTTTAATGCAAAGCGGGGACAGGTCATGCATATGTATAGGCGTGTTGTGTAACCTTATGTATATGCAACGCTTTGCTGTATATATTTGTAGTGAATTGGGTTGAACACGTTTGAGGAGGAGCTATCCCCTGTGTTCCCGGCGTCGAGAATAAAGAATGCCTGCCTTTTAACACTACATTGGTGTTACGAGGTTTATTCCCGATTTCGGTGACAATTAGACGTTCATGAGGTTTTGCCATGTGTCTAATTGCGCTAATACAAGCGATTTGTGGAAAGAGCCTTTTCACTGGGTTTCACAGCCTATTGAGTCAAAATAGCAAGGAAAAGCCAGTCATGAAATTAATGGACTGAAATTTTTTCTAGAATAATGGGCATCATGGAATTTTGTCTCATAATTTTATTTTGACAAAGTAGATGAAGACAAACAACTGGCTCCTTGCTCAGCATTTCCAGTCACTGACCAGAAAAATGTTTTCTGTGTTGTTAAAGTGATATTTTTCTCAGTATAGCTAATATTTTTACATGTGTGGTTAATTTGAGATTTTTTTTTTCAGATCATGTCTAGAAAATATTTTTTGCACAGAGTAAATATATTGCATATATGGTCCTACCAAGTTGGGAGTACAGGAGAGAGCCTACTAGCAGCAGTGCTGTCACAAACTCCAAAGCTTTGATGTGCTCAGGAAGGATGGAAAGCATAAGGCGAAGAGGGGCAGGTATGAAAGGGAGCAGCTGAGTCCCACTCTTGTTTCTGTGTTAGTCAGCAGAACAGAGAATGACAGGGAGTTAGGGGAATGCATTCTGTAACCTTTCAAAAGGAGTCACAGCAATTGCTTTCACATATGTTCCTTAGCTCCCCTGAGAATTTACTCATTGCCTGGATGTGGAGTGATCACTATTCTCTCCCAGCATAGGCTCTATGTGTAAAAGCCAAGCTAGACATCAAAGGAAATAGAGCAGGCAAAGAACAATAGCACTTCCTTCTAAAGTGCCTTGTACCAGTTTGTTGTTAGGCACTCCAAGACTTTCTCCACAACTGCCAGTCACACACTTAGAGCTTAAAATAGATTTTACACAGAATCCCTGATGTACCTGTCTGATGGATTTCATCTGTCTAAAAAAACTGCTTTCTCTCCTGCTGTCCTTGGAGTTTTCAGACTATGGATACTGCTCCAACCTACCTCACACAAGGACAAAAGATTCCCTGCAAGTAAATCAGTCACAGACAGTGGATAGTCTAAGAAGCAACATGCCACACCATGTGATACAGAAAGCTTAGATTAAAATAGCTAGCTTAATTACTCAAAGAAATGGTTCCCACTGACACTAGTAGGACCTGTTTTAATATGGCATTCATGCCCTTCCACTTCTTTTAGTATTATATTTCCTTTAAAGTTATGTGTTAGTAACCAGTACTGGGGTATCATTCTAGTCTCCTTGAAGAACTGGAGAAGGATCGCAGAGCACCCTGGCTTCTTTGACAGGGAAAATATTAAATTTTTGGGGGAGTTTTTTCCTCTTCAGTTTTGGGTCCAATGGGGGAAACTTTTATATATTTCCTACAGATGGAGGAAAAAAAAGATGGTAAATATAGAAAAGAGGAAGACAAGGCTAAGGAGTGGACAGGGGTTATGCAGCATTATCATTGGTATAAGTGCTATATGTAGCAACACCACTTTTTGAAACATTTCTCTGTCATTTTAGCAGCTTTTTGCCTGATCAGCACTTTTCTATTATTGTCTTTATGTATTTGTATAATCGGGAACCAGTGATGTTAATGCCCAGTGAATTCAAATGCCCAACATACGGCACTACAGTGATTTTTATGAAGGAAATTATTCTTGGAAAGGTTAAGTGCTGATTTATTCAGATTTTTCCAGGTCTGTCAGCAAGGTCCAGACATATCTGGTCTGGTGATAGGCAGTGATTTGCTGTAGTGGTTGCTTCAGTATATCCAGTTTTTGGAATTTCTCTGTTGTACATCTTGAATGACTTTGCAGATCTTGACCAATAACAATTTTGATCAATACCAATTGATCAATATCAATATTTGACCTGCCAATACTAGTATTTTAAAAATGACAATGTTTGATAAGTTCAGCTACCTGAGGAGTAAAAATCCTAGTTTTTGTCTATCATCTGTCCCACCACCTTCAAAACTGCAAAACAATTATATGTTCTAAAGCATTTGTATGTGGGGGATCAGATTCTCCTCTTCTTTTGTACCTATGTGCAACTTCACTGAACAGCGTGGAGCTCACCTCAGACTCTTGTGGTATAACCCCAGTCAGCAATTAACCCCCACACAGCTACTTGCTCACTTCCCCCCTAGGTGGGATGGGGGAGAGAATTGGAAGGGTAAAAGTGAGAAAATAAAAATAAAGACTGTCTTGAGATAAAGACAGTTTAATAGGTAAAGCAAAAGCCGCACATGCAAGCAAAGCAAAACAAGGAATTCATTCACTCCTTCCCATGGGCAGGCAGGTGTTCAGCCATCTCCAGGAAAGCAGGGCTCCATCACGTCTAACGATTACTTGGGAAGACAAACGCCATCACTCCAAACATCCCCCCCTTCCTTCTTCTTCCCCCATCTTTATACGCTGAGCATGATGTCATATGGTAGGGTGGTGTGAGAAGCAGAAAAGGCCTTGACTCTGTGTAAGCACTGCTCAGCAATAACAAAAACATCCCTGTATTATCAACACTGTTTCCAGCACAAATCCAAAACATAGCCCCATGCTAGCTACTATAAAGAAAATTAACTCTATCCCAGCCAAAACCAGCACAAGACTTACAAGGTAATTTGTGGCACAATGCAGTAAGTGGATTGTTTTCATTAAGGGGAAAAAAAAAAAAAAGATAACCAGTGTTCATTAGTTAGAGAAAAGAAGTACAAATATTACAAAAATAAGAAAAATATATACTTATGTAAATATTCTATATTAACCCCCTTTCAACATTACCGTTGTTTGTGTAGGGTAAGCATGCTTCAATACAGTCATATTTAGAAAACTCAGGACCATCAAAATGAAGCCTGATACTCAACAAAAGGAATGGCAGGGAGGGAAGCGTTAGTGCCACATGTCTCCGATTTCAATATTTCTGGCTTTTTCAAACAGATGGGGAAACTTTCTCCTGGGATATAGTAAGAATGACCAGTTTGCTTAAAGATATGCCTGTACAGGTCATATCATAGAAATCTTTATGTTTTGTTGTTATTACATTGAAACAGTGAGGAAATTTATTATCCAGAAATGGTATATCTACTGTGATCTGTTAAATGCAAGATGCAAAGGAAACACACATGGCACTGTCACAGAAACTGTCAGAACTCTTGAAAGTCAACATGCATTTTAAGACTGTTTCCCTGTCCCAGAAATAGGGTTTACACCTCTGGAAATTGTCCATGCCAGACTTCTATTGGTTCAAAATCAGATTAAAACCACCAAGTCTACCAACACTGTAGTTGCTGTGATCAATAAGGTATACAAAGTGTTTTGTTTCTTAGAGATTGCTACCTTGGGATAATGCTCTGACACTCAGAAAATGCAGTTTTGTCCAGAACTAAATACAGGTCACACCTAACCTTTTAGTACCTACCAAATGATGTGCTTGATTGTTAAAACTTGAAGTGTGTAATTTAATCATGTTCCATGTGCCTCATGAACCACATGGCTTCCTCATGGAAGCCACACTGGATCCCAAGCTGGTTGGATGCACGATCCTTTCATGTTTCAGAATTCTGGTGTTTGATACTTGAGGAATCCTATTCTCTATGTCTATCAACATAACACCAAACATCTCTCAGCTGTCTCTGATTCAAGGCATTGTTAGATGTAAAACAACAGTGTGACCTTGATTTAGGTTTACTGAGAAAATTGCTAAGCAATGAGAAAAAAGTTTTGGGAATGTACATGGGTTACAACAGTACAAGTACAGAAAACATGGACAGAGGTGATATTGCTTGGATGCAGATAGTGACTCTAAGAACCTTACAAAAAATATTGAAGTGAAAAGGTATTAAGCCCTAGGAATAAAGCAGGGAACTGGAAAGCAACAGCTCAGCAGCATCAAGTACCAAATCAGTTCCAAGAAACAGAAAGGTAGATTGTTCATTGCCTATTAACTACCTGGACAGAAAAGACTTGTCAGGCATCTTATGGGGGATAGCGAACATATTAATGCTTAGTCTAGCAGCTTACCAGTTGTAGATTCTATTACGTGTATATTAGTCTATTTAAATAAAAAAACAGATGTTTAATCTTAAACTGAACATATCGTGCCTGCATAGTATCTGTGCATAATATGTGATCTGGAGAGGGTGTATTATAACTTGGTAGATTAAATTTAGGTCTGCTACTGCAAATATTCTGCTGCTTTGGTACCTACAGCCTATCTGCAGTTTCCACAGCGTATTCATCTATGATTAAATCTATGACATGCTGAGGGTACCTATGAGATAACTTTTACAACCAACACAAAGAGCACTGTTAGAATAATAAAGATCTGTTGCATTCTTCACAGTCTGCATAGTCTGAATGGGTGTTGAAGGACTTGGTGCTTTGGAGGGCCATCAGCTAGCCATGACTTCAGCATGAAGCTAGGATATATGTCATATTGAAGAACTTAAGTATGATGGTGCAAAAAAAGGAGACTGAAATAGTACACAGTTTAGGACTTGTTATTTTTTTTTTTAAACAATTGGATTTTAAAATATTGCTAATTACATCTTTTGTTAGACCAGAAAAAAAATTCTAAGAAACTTTTTTTTTTCATGAGTCATATGGTGGACAATTTCACAATTTATGTATGCAAGGGAAGGTGGTGTTTAGAAGAACCACAGAATGGCTGATGCTGGAAGGCACCTTTGGAGATCATCTAGTCCAACCTCATTGACCCAAAGCTGGGTCAACTACGGCAGGTTGCCTAGGGCCACATCAAGTCAGGTTCTGAATATCATCAAAGATGGAGATCCCAGAACTTCTCTGGGCAACCTGTTCCAGTGCTCAACCACCCTCACATGGAAAAAGTTCTTAGTTGTGTTTAAATGGCATTTTCTGTATTTTGTGTCCTATTCAGAGGATTGCCATCAAAGCAGAGTGCTAAGCGACAGCCAGAGCTGTCCAAAATTCCTGCTAGAAAGAACAGAGGAAGTTGGAGCCATCCCTCATCACTTCAACTTTAATGTAGAAGTGGACATATCTCACAAAACCTAATTTCCAAATGCACCATTGTTTTAAACAGAATGTAATATTTAAGAAGATTTTTAACAATTTGCATTTATTGTCTGTCTTCTGGAAAGTGCTTATGGATGAAGACAAATACTTCCTCTTCTAGTTGATATTTTCTTCTGTATCCTTATTACCAGGATTCTTAAGATTTCAGCCACTGTGTATGGTAAAATTTAATAGAAAATGCAGATAACCTTCTAAGTCTCTGAAATATTAATTGCAATTTATCAGAAGAAATGTCTTATTAGTTATTAGTAGTATAGTCAGTAACAAATAAAGAACATTGGAAACAATTGTGCTTAACATACCTTTATCTTCCCAAAAATCAAGAATAATGGAGGCTATATTAAAAGAAGAGTTTTTTAAAAAAAAGAATATTTTATGTTTCTTATTTGTGATATTGGCTCTCAAGCATTATGTGCTTGTTTTATTTTCTTTCAAATCCTATGACAATCTAATATAAAGTTCTCACATGTTCTGGAGAACAAAGATGTGCTTTAATGTTTCCCCAAATCAGTTAATTTCCTAAACTAATAATTTAGTGCTGTCTTTTATCTGTACTTGGGGGTGCTGGTTGACAGCCAGCTGAACATGAGCCGGCAGTGTACCCAGGTGGGCAAGAAGGCCAACAGCATCCTGGCCTGTATCAGGAATAGTGTGGCCAGTAGGCGGAGGGAGGTGATCGTGCCCCTGTACTCGGCACTGGTGAGGCCGCACCTCGAATACTGTGTTCAGTTTTGGGCCCCTCACTACAAGAAGGACATTGAGGTGCTGGATCGTGTCCAGAGAAGGGCGACGAAGCTTGTGAAGGGTCTGGAGCACAAGCCTTCTGAGGAGCGGCTGAGGGAGCTGGGGTTGTTTAGCCTGGAGAAGAGGAGGCTGAGGGGAGACCTTATCGCTCTCTACAACTACCTGAAAGGAGGCTGTAGAGAGGCGGGTGTTGGTCTCTTCTCCCAAGTAACAAGTGATAGGACGAGAGGAAATGGCCTCAAGTTGTGCCAGGGGAGGTTTAGATTGGATATTAGGAAAAATTTCTTCACCGAAAGGGTAGTCAGGCATTGGAACAGGCTGCCCAGGGAAGTGGTGGAGTCACCATCCCTGGAGGTGTTCAAAAAACGTGTGGATGTGGTGCTTTGGGACATGGTTTAGTGGGCATGGGTACTGGGTTGATGGTTGGACACGATGATCTTAGAGGTCTTTTCCAACCGTAATGATTCTATGATTCTATGATTCTATGATTCTACTTTATCCTGTCTTATAAAATCAAGATTTCTGGTTGAAATCTTTGTACCCAAGCTTCAGCAGAAACGAAGAATCATGCCTACATTAGAATAAGCTCAGGAGTTAGTGCATAGTTCTGGGGAATGGAGACTGTGGAATCATTCAAGATGAAAAAAGGAATTCAATGCAGGAACCTACTACCTGTTAAGGAGTGAAGCCACTGTATATTATTATTCAGGAGCTAGTGTCATCCAATCTTATGTGAGAAAGGAAAAATGTTATTGTTTTAGGTGAAGATAGGTTTTGGACAGAATAATTTTTTTTATGATTTATTCAAAGCAAAAAAATAACCAGCAAACAAACAAACAAACCCTCTGAATTAACTTTGTATAATACTTAAACTTACTAGGGTGAACCTGTGGTGATGAAAATGCATCTTCCTATAACTTCTCTTATCTTTCAGTGTAACTTTTTTCTACCTCACTTAATAGAAAGATATTTATTACACCTTCTGTGAGTCACATAAAGTAGCATTTCCACATACCTACTTGATACATTAACTTGCTACTGCAAACAGTATGCAATCAATTGTTAGAGGTTCCACAACATTTATTTTAAATGGACTGTCTACATTGCCCTAAGGGAGTTGTATGAAGTAATTTTTCCTTTCCATATTTAACATTAATGTTACATAGTCTTCAATGTAAAGGTTAAAATGTAAATTACTAATACAGTAGTTACATCATTTACTTCTTAGTGGCCTTGTCCTTTTTTCAGGTATTAGRACTCTTCTTAAGAGGTAAAGTTTGAAACATCTATTGTTTAGTACTATTTGGCAGTCAGACTCCAAAACGTGCCTTTAGATTGTTTCCACCTTTATATAACGGTCTCCAGGTCAAAGAAATATGAATCTTCTGTATGAGCTTTGGCCTTCTAAAAATGCAGGGATACCACTGAAGATCAGAAATGTGGAACTTCATCTGGGACTGTGTGGATRTGAAAAAATATTTAAGTAACATGCTGATCATGCTTCACTTATGTCAGGCAGCACAACGAGTTACAAAGCTTGACAATAATTGCCCTGTCCAATCCTCTCCACTCAAATCTAGGACTAACGCAGACTTACAGTTAAATGTCTTGTGAATACATACTACATATCAGCTGAATACTTGTTCTTTAAATTGTGGATAGCAATTTCAAAGGTCTGTCTGCATACAATTTCCTCCACTTTCAAAAGACTGTCAGGAAGACCTGTCAATTATTAAATGCAGAAGTAACAGTGACGGAAAAGTGACTCTTCCTCCCGCTTAATGTCTGCTGTCAGAGCAAGTTTCAAATTAGGTGTTAAAAAATACTTAGGAATAGCTTAAAATATTAAAAATATGGCCTGGAACTTTCATTATTTGGGTAATTTCCCAGATATTTATGTACTTCAAAACACAGTTACACTATTTGAGTTTTGTGAAAAAATAACATAAAAAAGAAGAAGGTCCCTTCATTTCTCAGAGGCTCTGTTCCTCTTTTCATTGTTAATTTCTGAAGAAAAGGACCAAATTCCTAATATATTTTAATGTTTTACAAGAACAACAGTAAGGTCCTATCTAGTTCCATTTTCTGAGAACTTATTAAGGTTATAGCAGATGTCCATCGTACTAGTTCTCCTCCAAAAGAAACCATGGGTTGCTTATAAACAGAAGTGACTAGAACTCAGTCTGGTCGCTGTCATAAGAGACAATAAAAAATGTTTTTACGAATATATTAATGACAAAAAGAGAGCCAAGGAGAATCTCCATCCTCTACTGGATGCTGGGGGGAACATAGCCACGAGGATGAGGAAAAGGATGAGGTACTTCATGCTGCCTTTGCCTCAGTCTTAAGTAGTCAGACCAGTGATTCTCAGGGTATTCAGCCCCCTGAGCTGGAAGACAGGAATGGAGAGCAGAATACGCCCCCCATAATCCAAGAAGAAGAGGTTAACGACCTGCTATACCACCTGGATGCTCACAAGTCTATGGGGCCGGATGGGACCCATCTGAGAGTACTGAGGAAGCTGGTGGAGGAGCTTGCCAAGCCACTCTCCATCATTTTTTAATGGTACTGGTTAACAGGGGAGGTCCCAGACGACTGGAGGCTTGCCAATGTGACGTCCATCTACAAGAAGGCCCGGAAGGAGGATCCGGACGAGGCAGGTGCAGGACAAACAGGGGATCCRACCCAGCCAGCATGGGTTCATGAAGGGCAGGTCCTGCTTGATCAACCTGATCTGTCTATGACCAGGTGACCCGCCTAGTGGATGAGGGGAAGGCTGTGGATGTGGTCTACCTGGACTTTAGTAAAGCCTTTGACACTGTCTCCCACAGCATTTTCCTAAAGAAACTGGTGGTCATCGCTTAGACGGGTGTACTCTTCACTGGGTAAAAAACTTGCTGGACGGCCGAGCCCAGAGAGTTGTGGTGAACAAAGTTAAATCCAGTTGGCGGCAGGTCACGAGTGGTCACCTGTTCCCCAGGGCTCAGTTTTGGGGTTGGTCTTGTTTAATATCTTCATCAATGATCTGGACAAGGGCGTTGAGTGCACCCTCTTTAAGTTTGCAGATGACACCAAGTTGGGCGGCAGTGTTGATCTGCCTGAGGGTAGGAAGGCTCTGCAGAGGGATCTGGACAGGCTGGATCGATGGGCCGAGGCCAATTGTTTGAGGTTCAACAAGGCCAAGTGCCGGGTCCTGCACTTSGGTCACAACAACCCCAGGCAAYGCTACAGGCTTGGGGAAGAGTGGCTGGAAAGCTGCCCGGCGGAAAAGGACCTGGGGGTGCTGGTCGACAGCCGGCTGAACATGAGCCGGCAATGTGCCCAGGTGGCCAAGAAGGCCAACGGCATCCTGGCCTGTATCAGAAACAGTGTGGCCAGCAGGCGGAGGGAGGTGATCGTGCCCCTGTACTCGGCACTGGTGAGGCTGCACCTCGAATACTTCAGTTTTGGGCCCCTCACTACAAGAAAATTGCATGTAGGTTAAATTCAAGGTATCCTGTAACCTTGAATTTTTGAACATCTGCCAATATCTTCAGAGGATATTTAGAGTTTCCAAGCATCTAGAATTCCTGGGCATACAAAGGTAAACTCCACTGAGCGTATGGAAAGAGTCTGATGCAGATGTACTATAATGAGCTTGCTGTGATGATGCCCTATCTATTTCCAGTAGATAAGATACAAATATTTATTCATTAGGTTTACTGTTTATGTACAAGCTTTCTAAGTAGCATATGTACAGGAGATGTACAACATCTGGAACACAATGACTTTGCTATCCATTAGTTATGTGCGATATTTTATCTGAGAAATGACAGAAATATATTGTCCATGAACAGGGCTTACACAGTAATTCTAAAGGACATGAAGGAGATATGTGCTATTTTGTTTAAAACATTGAAACCCAATCTTTTGCTAGTGGAATTTACAAAACCAAACAACTTCCCCCCTCCCACTCAAAAAAACCTCCAAAACAATTCAGGCTTAATGCTTTTACAGGTCAAAACTAAATCACAATTCATAATAAGAAGTAAAAGAACATTCAGAAGAAAATCCATAGCCTCCAGATACCACAGGTTGCAAACACAAATATTTTATTCTTATGAATTCTACCATAGATCTTGCTTATGTTTTCACAGTCATCTTTCTTCCTAAGCTTGTATATTTGTCTGAACTTTGCAAGTGAATCACTGATGTGTTGAGCCCCTTCTCCACCTATTTACTGTTGAAAATCAAGTTACTTTTTATTTCTAGAGTGACTAGTTTTAACAAAGTAGAGGCAAAAAATAGTTTTTTTTCTCTGGAATAAGTATCTTCTTTTGTATTACTTTAATGTGTGTGGCAAAAGCAATAAATAGGATTTTATTCCTTGATTATGGTGGCTCAGGCAAGGAAGTGATCCTTGATTTGCTTGCAAGCCAATATGTTTAAGCTGTAAAAGTTTGTAATTAAAAATGTATGCATATAACCTTTTTTAGATTTGCTTTGTGTCTCTGGGAAATTATCTACAATGCAAACCAGTCTGTTACTTATTTTATCCCATTTATACCCCTGAGTGACTAATAGGTATTTGGGATATCTACGATGAGTACTGTGGGGAAAAAAAATAAAGTCTGTGTTCTCTGAAGCAAATCTCTAGCATAGATGGATCATTTCTCAGCAAGTTAATTCTACAGTTATACTCTATTATTTCCCTTACTCCTCTGGGCAAAATTACACTGAGTATTGGCACCAATGGGCCTGAAAAACAGGAACATCTGTTTGAATCATAAGACACTTGTTGATGGAGATTAGCAACACAACAGTATTTAGTTTATCTCAAGAATACAGAAAGTTATTTGTAAGAACAGGGGCTAGAAATTACATCTGCAATGCATTTTTTCTACCCCATTATACCCTTTTGAGTTGGATATAAAATCGAAGATGTTTATAGTAATGTTTTATTTTTATGTGTGCATTGATGCATAACCACTTCCTTTATATTCTTTTAAATTTCATGCAATTTATATTCTTGTTATCTTTACAAGCTTACAGGTTTTTTCAGTATTACTCTTTCTCCATTGAAGTGTGCTTCTGCTTCCTCATGATTCAGGTCTTCCTTTTAAATGCTCCTCTACCATAAAATCTATTATTATTACTCTGTTCTCATAAACAGTGTTGTTATTCACTATGTAAAAACCTAAAGACATGAAAATTAAACCTTATTTATTTTTCATGTGTAGCTCAATAATTTATATTTACAGGATCTCTGTGTATTAAGCCTCACATCAGGAAAGGAAAAAGGACCTGATTTAAAAGACAGCTAGCTATTTTCTGTCAGAGTATGTGTGAAACCAAATGGAACACAGAGGTACCAACAGGTACCAAATATGTCTAGTTCCTGGTTTACATGATTGATGAAAGAAATACAGTTTTCTGTTAATGAKAGATTATGAGAGACTTTTCCCATGTTTTTCAGCTAAGTAATAAGGCATAGCTATATGTATATTTTCACAAAAATACTTGATAGAAGCTGTATGTCATGCATCAGAAAAAAACAATATTGGTCACAAATAAAGTATTGTGTATGACTTTTTTTCAGAGATTAAACTGAAGTCCATTTCATCCTGGTGTTCTTTGTCTTGTAAAGGTTTTCTTTGGATGCAGCGTATTCAAAGACACATTTGAGAATTACAATAACGGAATGGTGGAATCTACTTTGTTTATTGTTTCTGTTAATAAATAGTCCAGAAAACCTTTATTCAGTCTTAAAAAAAAAAAAATCAGCTAAATTTAACTAATTGATAAATTTACATGTGTTTTGTGCAAAGGGTGTTAAAAAAAATCACATACCTGATTCTCCTGATTGGTATTTTAATATTCATTACCAGTTTACATTGCCTTAAAATATTTTAGCAATAAGGAGCAAAAAAAAAAAAAAAAAAAAAAAAAAAAAAAAAAAAAAAAAAAAAAAAAAAAAAAAAAAAAAAAAAAAAAAGAATAAAAATTTACATTATATCACCGGGAAAAACGTAGAAAAGGGTAAGGAAATATGTCTAACAATATTTACTTGTTTTACCTATTTTCATTGTTACAAATCAGTAAGGAAATCAAGAGCCCCCAAATAAGGGGATTAAACTTAGCTGTTAGTCCTTTAGTATTAATGTGCTTAGTTCAAGCTATTTATGTAACAAGTGAAAAGGGAGATTCATGAATGGAATCCCACACTAAGGCCTGTATCTTAAGTAGTTGTAATGAATTGCTCCCTAGAAATGTTTAGCCAACTTTAAAAAGAAGCATATGATTAAAAAAATTTTTTTGAATAAAAACACCAGAACCGATTCTTTGCTATCTTGTCTTTTGATATTCAGCTCTCACTAATTGACTGCTCAGTGCAATTTTTATTGAAGTCTACAGGAGGATTCCTTTAGGAATTGCTTTCACAAAATAAGATTAAAAGATTTTGAATAAAAAAAACCTATTCTCATTCTTCTTACTTCCCTCTCCTCCTCTTGCCTTCTCAAGTATTGATTGAAACCTTTGTTCCAGTTCAAATCACTCAATATTTCTATTATTTAGGACGTGAGAATAGTTCACTTTTTATTAGTGAATCAATGAATATTGGTGATTTTTTTTTGCATTGTTTGTTTATTTTCTCTATTAGCGTTTTTCTGATGCTTTATCTAGTTACTTGACAACGAAAATAATGAAATGAATTGAACTTCTGAAAAGGCAAGAAAGCTGTTGTTATCAAAAGACCTTTTCTTCACAACTTTTATTAAAAATCATATACTTGTTTAGCTGTTAAATAGAACAACTCTGACACATGTTCAGTTCCTTCTTGTCTTGGACAGACGTGAAATTCTRCCACTAGTACCATGAGCTTCCACAATGCTGCTAGTTTTTCAGTTGCTTCACCAGAATCACAGTTCTGTGCAACTCTGCTGATGTCCTCCTTATCTTTGGTTACATTTGGAGACAGTACTGTGACCTGAAGAAAAGTGTCAAGGACTTGCTATTTAAATTTCTGACATGAATAATGATAAAGGCTGCTTCTCCATCCTGGCCATTAATTCCACTTCCTATATGAAGTTTCATACTGCAGACAGCTGCTCAGACAGTCCAAGGTTGCATTATTCTTTTTGGTAATTCATCAGTTAGTTACTTTTGAAAGCTTTGAGGGAGATCTGGAGAAAGATTTGTTAATTTGTGATTGGACCTACAGCACATAGATAAATGCAAGATTTTTTTAAATGATTACTAGTTAGTTGCCTCAGGGGTGAATAAACCAGCTAATTAGGTTACTTGTTTCAGTTCAATAATATAGCAAAGAAACAAAATTTATCCTAAGGAAAACAGTTTGTCTATACATAGGCTTGAAAACATATCCTTGTGTCATTAAGAAAGTTTTCTTCCAAATAGCAGCAACCTTCTACTACACTTATGGTAAATGGGTTTATATTTGTAAACCTTTGGAAAATATTAAACAGTAATGTAGCTTCTTTTTTTCCATTTCTTATTTAAATACAAATGGTATGTCAATAGCAGCAAAAGTATTCCAATTAATTTTTCACAGACTTTTTGAAAATAATTAGAATTGTGTTTCTCGTACTGAATTCTAATCATTCATGTAAGAAATTAAATGAAACATTATATGTACCTTTCCAAAGTTTTTGTTTTGTTTTGTTCTATAACTTGAGCACTGAACAAGTGTTCAGAATAGTTAAAACATTTTCTTAAGCAGGAGAGAAGAAACACCAGCCACATATGCATATATGATTCTGAATGTTTTGATCATATTTCTTTGTGTTTATGCAAGCACAAAGAAATATGAACAAAACACATTTGGAATCATGATTGTGGAAAATACTACAAGTTAGGTGAGTCTCCATAATACAATCCTCATTTGCCTATGTTCTTACAGTGTGAAGGCAGTAGTAGAATAAGTGCATAGAATGATGTATTTTTACCCTCCGTCACACCAAGGAAAACTATGTTATTCAGTCATGTTCTAAAATAGCAAAGTCATTCAGATGAAGAAGTCTACTATGTTTCAGGTAACAGATGGTTTCTTTGCCGTCTGTTCAAAATATCCATTAATCAATCAGCTAGATTTTATCCCTAAAGCTTCCTTTGCACTCTTGCTGGTCAGGCTGAGCTGAGTCTTGTTCTATAATCAGCAATTCTGCATTGCTGGTTCACTGATGTTTCTCACCAGGCTCAACTTGAGATATGGGTTTCCCTGATATAACTGTCCTTGCTTTGTGGAACAGAAATTTTAGTTTCTAAAACAGGGTTTCTGTTGAGCATTAAGTGTATTTCCAAAACAGAAACTAACAACTCATGTATATTAGACTTAGATTGTTCAGGGCTGGCTTTTCTCTTCTCCTGCAGGGGAGATGAGACTCAAACCTTCCAATACTTTAATTGGGCTATCTTAGGATGTGTTTCTACTTTTTGTTTGTTTATTTGTTTGTTTGTTTCACCCCTCCAATGCCCCTTAAAAAGTGAATGGATACACACAAGAGGGAAGCTTAATTAGAGGACAACAAAATTCCTGGATGCTCGGCAACAAAGATAAAGAAAACTACTTGGAATATAAGGTAAGAGCTGAATAATTCTGAATGACATTTGATGATTGAATGTTTTTATGGTACTGTCAAAACACTCTAATTTAGAGTGTGAGAGTCCTATTGATGCTGTTTGAAAGAAAAATCTGCCATTGACAAATTCTTGCAAATAATAGGTATATTAGAGTCAGGATTGGCATGAGTTTAGCTAGAGAACAGGGGACAAAAAATGTGTCAAGGTTTTAGATAGCTTTGTGAATTAAATTATTTCGCTGGAGCGAAAATGAAACTATGGCATGTGGGACTGACTCGGTATTTTTGTATAAGCAGTTGTGTTCTATAAAACATGAATTTATTTGCACTGCAGTAATATATTCCTCTACTTATCACACTAGAAAACAGAATTCAAGTTAAAAAGAATGAGTTGCTGTTGTAAAAAAAGTGTACAGTAAAAGAAGTTCATTACAGAAGAAGAATTTTTTTTTCTCATATTATTAAATATTTATTTCCCCCCCCCTTTACAGGACACTCATATTGGTTATACAAAATAATCTGCAGTATCTGTAATTTAATACCTGATCCTAAGCTTCCTGATTTCTATTTTTCTGTTTTAATTTCCAAATAGTTTGGTCTGTTCTCTCTATGTCTGAAGAAAATGTACTGCAGTATATACAGCAATATCTCCATCTACAGAGACTGAGATCAGAGTGTTGTTTAGGGACTGAGACACACATTTTTTCTACATTTAGTACAATTTGTGAGAGTTAATCTTCACGTTCGGTTACAAATATTTAGTCTACAAAAGAACAAAATCAGTGTGAGAAAAGCTTCCCACAGTAGCTTCTATGTGAAATTTTCAATTACATGTTAGTAAAACAAGGTGCAAGAAGAGGAGTTCTCCCTTCAGTCCTTTATATCCTAATTTATGAGTGTGATGCACCAAACAACAAAACAGGAGATATGCATTATTATATACACACAAAAAAATGTACTGATTTTGTAAATCTTCCCACTTGCATCTTTAGTGGTAAAAGACCTGCAGTTCATCAAGATGGTGAGAAAAAATAAAATAATGGAGCTACATCAAGTCAATTATAAGCTCTAAAGTAATTCTCTGAACATAAATCAGTAGTAGGGCAAAAATAGTAAAAAAGTGGCTTGGTATGCATGTACTGGACATGTATACCACTGTATCAATATATTTGTTTCTTTACTTCTGTCAACATTTTCAGTCTTTAAATCTCAAAACATTTTTTAGAATAATCACAGTACTTTCCATTGTGTTATGTTTTGTGTTAAACTTAACACTCACAGGGTGTATTAAATTTGAGTTTGCCTGTCATTTGAGACTTTTCAATGGATTAAGTATGGAGTTGGCCATTGCATAAGTGTAAGCATCGGATAAATACTGAGACATTTAGCTCAGCCTTAAGCAATGACAGAGCAAATTCACTGTCAATGTCTCTGTTCTTCAAACCCATGCATTGCAGGAAAAAAGTAGGAATTTGTGGATCACCCTTTTAGGTATATATACATG
This sequence comes from Oceanodroma leucorhoa, assembly GCA_030449065.1. Classification (NCBI taxonomy): domain Eukaryota; kingdom Metazoa; phylum Chordata; class Aves; order Procellariiformes; genus Oceanodroma; species Oceanodroma leucorhoa. The sequence goes on along the minus strand of JASVER010000136.1, from coordinate 375,261 downwards.
TGAACATTAATGTGTAAATACATCCAAAAATATATTTTAAGTGTACAGTTTTTGGCCCTAAAGGCCTATGCATGAACTAAGCTCTGGAATTCTSTGCCTGTTTTGGTTGTTCTGGGCCTGAAGGGAGTAGCCTACATTATCACACATCATTCGTCTCAGTGCAAAATATAAATTAATCTCTTAAATCCCATACTGGAATTTTAAAAATTTTCATACGGAACATTGGCCATATAATGTATAAACAGTGCCAAATAACTCCATCATACTCAAAGTTAATTGTTGGATACAATGTACACACCAGCAAGTGTCAGTCTGCATCAGGTGCCTCACTCCTACGGGAATGTACGTTTTTGAAGTCAAGATGAAAGGAGATTCATAGCACAACCATGTCTTACATTTTTCTTTCTCGAAGTTAAGAAAGCTTGTAGTCTGCAAGTTCAATATTATCTGCAGTCCCAAAAGCAAGATCTTTGAAAGCGTTTGTATTTAAGATAGAGATAACATCTAGTGTCAGCTCAGTTTCACTGTTGGTTTGCTTCCTCAGTTTTAAAAGAAATTCGGTGAGAATATTCAGTATTCTACAGCATATACTTTCCCTGCCTCAGTTTAATTATATTACAATGAGTGCAAGATCTCAACTGTGGAATAGTTGAGCTGTGAATACTGAGTTTCATTATGCTAGAAATCTTAATTTAAGCTCAGTTTCATTGTTGATTTACCTTATCAAAATGCTCTCCAGCAAGCTGAGCTGACGAGATAATGCAGAATGGAATATTTGTTATCACCTGCCAAGTACATAAACACATAACAAAAGTAAATAACTGTCATCCCAAAATTAACATACTCTTCCCTAAAGAACTGCTGTTCATAAACATCTAATTAATTCAATAAAGGTATGACTGGGTATATTCAATAGAGGAGACTGCTTGGCTATTTTGTCTTCTTATGGAGAAAGATGTGGAGGGGAAGTAATTGCAGTGGTAGCACTTCTGAAAATTTCCTAAAATTCCTGTTTTGAAATGACTAGAATTTTAGCTCTGATATCACTTAAATCTTTTTTATATATAAAACCTAAAGCTATTAATATCATCTCTACTAAATGTGTGCTTTATTAGCATCTCAGTATGTTATATATTACATCATCTTAACATAATGAATAAGACAACTGCGAAACTGATAATGGCATGGTCATTCATTTAAATCAGCACATAATTTTGCAGAACAATTTAGAGAACATTTTTGTTTTGTTTTGTTTTGTTTTGTTTTGTTTTGTTTTGTTTTGTTTTGTTTTCCTTGACCTGCCCAAGAAGTCATTCAAGTGATCACTTACTTATCTGGGGCACAAAAAGACCTTTTTGGCATTGACTTAAGTGTGAGTATGACTGATTCTTACAGTACTGATAAAGCAAGGATTGCTTATTATATAATTATGCTTTTTATACAGTATACAGTAAGAATGAAAATAAATATTTAAATTTTCACTTTTAGAATTTGAAAAAATAACATTAAAAATGTTTAATAAATTTTCCTCTGAACCAGTTGCAGCTGCAATGTCAACATTTTATACCTGCAGAGAGTTAAATTTGCACACATAGACTGGACTTTGAATAAACTAGGAAAGTTAGGCTGAAACCCCAGTAATGTTTTCATTATGTCAGAAAAGATCTGCTGGATTTCTATCTCTGTTCCCACAGATGATGTTTAAATTACTGTAGAGGAAGAACTACTAAGTATAGGGAAACATCTTAAAATGAACATGATCAATTTCACAACCCCAAGCTAAAACTCCTATTAAGATAAATATGTGGCCTCTTATTTTAACAAACAAAGGAAACAAAGCCAGGTGTGGTTTTGGAAATAAAGACATTAAGGAGAATACATTAAGTCTGGACATCTTAGGAACATGCTAGAAAACTCAACTTTTTGTTTAAGTTCTCTCACAGGTGAAGAACATTTAGAGTACCAGGCGTGCTACCAGCAAATTGCTTTAAATGTTACTACATATGCTAGACACTCTTACTTTATAATTATTTTTTTACTTATTTCTGCTGAACTTGCTTTTTCTGTGGCCACATCTATTTTACAACTGTTAAATAATTTTGGTGGGATTCATATGTTTGTATGTTGTGTATTGACATATTATTTTATAAGCTCTACAATGGATGGATGGATGGATGGATAGATAGATACATAGATAGATAGACCTTAATGTTGTATGGCAAATCTTCCTAACACTCTTACCTGTTTTTATGTGTCTATGAAATTAGTCACTGCTGGCAAGATCAGACACTCCACATAGAACTGCAGACCTCTGATCACCTCATTGTGTTTTCACATCTCGCCAGATGTCAGCTGAGCCACAAAACTGTTCACATATATATACTTACACAGAAGACTAACAGTTGTCATGTGCTGAGAGAGTAGTGTAATGCTACTGTTGTACAGTATATTCAAAGTAACCCATACGTATTTGCACGTGTTTAAGTCCTTAATCAAAACAACATAGAAAAAAAAATCCCTCAGTGATAGCAATTCTAACATCTTCAACATGTTTTCAAAAGAAAACATTTACATATCTTTAAATGCTCATTTATAAGTATTTAAGAATTAATTGTAATTTCATAAATATTCAGTGGAGACATCTGTGGTTCAGCTGAGAACTAAATAGCTCTACTACTACTACTACAAAAAATCACTATATTCCTATTCTTTAGACTTGAATCAATTCTCAGTGCTTTAGTCAATAAGCCATATCCTATGCCCATTCCTTCTCTGGTGCATGTTTATGTGAAGAGTCTAGTCCAGCTAGGGTGACCTAGGAAGGCTGGAAAAGAAAAAAGAACCTTACAGACTCTGAAACATCAGGAAGTATGCAAGCAAGTATTCTCAAAGGCTGGTTTGAATTTAGGGAGCCTGTCTCCATTAGTAGTGGAGATAGATAGACAAAGGACAGAGGCCTTAGTTGGCTGAATTTGGCCTTTGTAATTCTTTAAATAGCTGTTCAGAGAATGCTGAACCAAGTCTGTCAAACTGCAAATATAAGTCTTTTGGTGCCTAAAGCCTTTAGGTATCTCCATATTTAGGTAACTGACCATATAGTCATTTAATTTAAACTTTAGGAAGCAAAAGTAGCATTAGACACCTGCATGAATTTGTGGATTTAGTGCCCGGGATCTGCCTCTGGTCTTCATGATTCAAACAACCCTAAGTTATATAACTTTCTGGGTGAAAAGCTGCTGCTTGTGAAGCTCAGAAAATACAAAATATGAAAGCAACCAGTGCTTTTCAGTGATGTGTCTACTTCCTGCCTCTCTCTTGGTTTAGCCTGTTTGAAAGATGTTAAGGAGGATCTTCAGACTTATTGATTTGAAATCTGTAACAACACAGTCACTGGCCCTTCTTGGAACAGATTTAGGACAGTGTCAAGAGCTTGACAACCATATGTTTAAAATCTTGCTGCTTTTAATAAACTCAGTGTAAAATCTTTCCCAAAAATTGCTTAAACTGAATAAGACAAAATTTCACTGTGGTAGGTTAACCTTGACTGGCCTCCAGGTGCCCACCAAGCTGCTCTATCACTCCCCCTCCTCAGCTGGACAGGGGAGAGAAAATATGACAAAAGACTCATGGGTAAAGATAAGAACAGGGAGAGATCACTCACTAGTTATCATTATGGACAAAACAGACTCGACTTTGGGGAAATTAATTTAATTTATTACCAATCAAATCAGAGTAAGGTAATGAGAAATAAAAACAAATCTTTAAATACCTTCCCCCCACTCCTCCCTTCTTCTCAGGCTCAACTTCACTCCCAGATTCTCTACCTCCTCCCCACAAGCGGCATAGGGGGATGGGGAATGGGGGTTGCAGTCAGTTCACCAYACATTGTCTCTGTYGCTCCTTCCTCCTCACACTCTTCCCCTGCTCCAGCATGGGGTCCCTCCCGTGGAGACAGTCCTCCATGAACTTGTTCAATGGGAGTCCTTTCCATGGGGTGCAGTCCTTCAGGAACAGACTGCTCCAGCGTGGGTCTCTCATGGGGTCACAAGTCCTGCCAGAAGACCTGCTCCAGCGTGGGCTCCTCTCCACAGGGTCACAGGTCCTGCCAGGAGCCTGCTCCAGCACAAGCTTCCCACAGGGTCACATCCTCCTTCGGGCACATTCATCTGCTGTGGCGTGGGGTCCTCCATGGGCTGCAGGTGGATATCTGCTCCACTGTTAACATCCATGGGCTGCAGGGGGACAGCCTGCCTCACCATGGTCTTCACCGTGGGCTGCAGGGGAATCTCTGCTGCAGCAGCTGGAGCACCTCTCCCCCTCCTTCTTCACTGACCTGGGTGTCTGCAGAGTTGTTTCACAGTTTTCACCCCTTCTTAAATATGTTATCCCAGAGGCGCTACCACCATTGCTGATGGGCTCAGCCTTGGCCAGTGGCAGGTCCATCCTGGAGCTGGCTGGCATTGGCTCTATCAGACATAGGGGAAGCTTCTAGCAGCTTCTCACAGAAATCCCCCCGCAGCTACCAAAAAACTTGCCATACAAACCCAACACATTCGCTCACAAACAGAACTGATTAAGAAGTATGTGATCGCAATTTTCTTTTTCTGAACAGAAAATACATCTCCAAAAAATAAATGTTTTGTACAGAGGTAAAACTGAGAGATTGTTAACAAAATACTTGTTTTCATGCTGTATTAATCCAAAATTTGTTTCAAATAGGATACTGACTGGTCACAATTAATCCAGATATTTAATTTTGTGTCAGTTTAATACCAATACCCATACTAAGTCAGCTGGAAGACATATCTTTTGGTATTCATTGTACTGTCCTCGTTCCAGCTGGGATAGAGTGAATTTTCCTCCTAGTAGCTGGTATAGTGCTGTGTTTTGGATTTAGCATGAGAGTAATGTTGATAACACACTGATGTTTCAGTTGTTGCTAAGCAGTGCTTATAGCAAGTCAAGGACTTTTCAGCTTCCCGTGCTGTGACAGTGAGGAGGTGCACAAGAAGGGAGGGGGAACAGCCAGGACAGCTGACCCAAACTGGCCAAAGGGATATTCGATACCATATGACATCATGCTCAGTATATAAGCTGGAGGGATTTGGCCGAGGAGCAGTGATCGCTGCTCGGTCACTGGCTGGACGTTGGTCAGCGGGTGGTGCACAGTTTCCTGGGTTTTGTTCCTCTTTTTCTTTTTTGTTGTTTTTCTTTATTATTATTTTCTTTATTATTGTTATTGTTCTTGTTATTGTTGCTATTATTATTATTGTTGTTGTTGTTGTATTTTAGTTATTAAACTGTTCTTAACTTATGAGTTTCCCCCATCCCACTGGTGGGGGATGGTGAGCAAGCAGCTGTGTGGTGCTTGGTTGCCAACTGGGGTCAAACCATGACATGTACCTATTCTCCTAAATAGTCTCACTAGTCAGGATACATCTTCCATTATACATTTCTCATATGCACCTTTCAAGTCAGGTAGCCATGACACATTATACGAAAAGCAATCTATTTGGGAATCCAAATTAGAAAATAGGAAATGGTGACAAGAAAACGGTATCATGAGATTCACAGCTGTTCAGAGAGAAGCAGGCTAATGCTGTACAGGACTGCCTATTTCCAAAATGGTGTTATTGTTAATTCCTCTTGAAAAAAAAATCTTGAAGAGGTGATATTTTGGCTTTTCATCCAATAAAACAAATATCGAAGCTTTCTGTGTGAAACACAGTACAGAAATGTAAAGTGTTGTACTTGTTATGAAATTTCTAAATTTATACATCTGGAAAAGGTGATCTGCACAGTGTTGTACTTCGTTTGAGAATTAATGTGTAATAATTGTAGTTTATTTTTATGTTTTATAAATTGTGCAGAACTTGTCTCTAAGTATCTGGTATCCAGTGATTAAGATAATTGGATGGTTAATTTACTGAAATTGGTTGCTCTGATGAGATATTATGAATAGCATCCTTTCTCTACCAAAAAAAAATTGTAACACAATTATTTTTAACAAGGTGGAAGAATCAAGAAACCGAAGAAGGGCTTTATGTTGGGTAGTAAACAGCAGCTGCTGCTACTTTGCATATTCTCGTGCTTTACATTAGCTTTCTCTTTACACTAAATGAAATGAAACCTTTGCAACTTTGTGAATACTAACGTGTAAATATTTTTTAAAATTTCAGTTAAAAATATAAAAACTAAAAATAATATAATAGGATAAACTTATTGTAGATTATTTTTTCCTTCACTGAGGAGTGCAGTACTTTAGAGTCAAATTCTCCTAATGAGTGATAGTGGGGACAGGACAAAGAAAGGACAACTAGAATAGAGGGAAATTACAGTTCACAGGAGGAAAACAGGGAGTGCAATAAAATATTCTAGAACTTTTACATTGATCTGATTTGGGTTTTATCTGCACATCTGGACAAATTTAATTAAGGCTGTTCTTTTTATGCTTTTCTTGATTCACTTGGTGTGTTTAACTCCCATTCTTTCTCACTACACTGAACTTGTACTCTGACTGCAGATTGCCATTAAAATATGTAATGTACAAGGTACTAAACTGATTCAACTCCTTAGATTTCTTCATTTAAAAGTACATAGGCATTTTGAACCTATAAAGAGTTTTAACTGGAATATAGATAAAACACCAATTATAGGTATGCTTAAATGTACATTTATGTATAAAAATGGCCTTTTAAAATTAGCATTACTTCCTAAAGCATGCTTAGATTATTGCTATTATCTGTTTACTAATTTTGCCAATGAGGTGWCACACACAGGCTCACTGTGGGGAATCTTTACAATATCTTTCAAGTATTCTATGAGTCAGAGACTCTTATTTTCTGCTTCGTAGTGTGTGGTAAGAACTACAGTAACAATAATCTGGAGGTAATTACTGTCTCTAAATTACTTCAGTTGAGCTTTCTCTGCAAATTTACACACTAATTTCTCAAAAGGCAGTGCACAGAATCTGTTTCAGAGGGGAAAAAAATCTTCTGAGAAATTAAAAGGTTTTTTTGTTTGTTTCTCTCAAATGAAATCAATAGTCTAGACTTGTGAAGTTAAGTATTTTCTATGTGTAAAACACATATCCAGTTATTTTGTGTGTACAAAAAATGAGAATTCTGTGAAAGTCCTGTGATGTTCCATTTGCTTGGGTAATGACTCTGTTTTATCTGTTCACAGTTGTGACAAATGCATCTGCAAAGCTCTATAAGTGAGTGCTAACCAACCTATTTACAAATCTGTTTGAGTTTTCAAATAAATAGTGACATATAAACAACTAGGAGGAAATATCTCTCTGGTATATGGAACATACACAAATTAGAGATGTGTCTAAGTAGTAGTAGGAAGCTCATATTTCCATAAACAGCAAGTATCAGTTATGAGTCTATTACTTTTATGGCAAAGCAAGGCGCTTTTGAGAAATAGTGAAAAAATGATTTGTACTTCTCAAATTACAAAACACAGTTAAAATACAGCTCAGGAATGTTCTGGAGCTAAAGGATAGAATCTAATCAGATAATCAGTACTGAATTTAAGAAGAAAATCTGAAAACTAGGTAGAATCTGCATTGACTCACACACTTGTGATCCTCTGAAGTCATTGTGTGAAATGAATCTGTGTAGATTAGATTTTAGCATCTTTAGATTACATTGACAAATGTGCATGTTTCTTTCTGAATGTATCATTTTGTCCATTTATTACATGGATATGAAACTCATTTTTGAGCACTTTAAAGACTGAGCAGCTAAATTTTGGGTACATCTATATCTAAGTTTCAGTTCTGATCAGATGAGAGCTTCAAAAGTTAACCTCCCAGATAATCAGTTGTTATCTGTCACTGACCAATAAACTCCTACTATGGAAGAAGGCTCAGTGGAGATGGGCAAGGGTGATGTGCCCATGAAGCTCAGGGAATAATGTAGGGTGTGAGTGATCATAGCTATTGCAAAGAAAGCTGACTTTATCTCAATACAGAGGAGACCAAAGCGAGTGTCCTTTGTTTTAGATAAACAGCTATGTCAGTTGGGTGGATCAATTGACTATAATTAACTCTGGTTAAGTGGATCAACTGGTGGAACTGGTGGTGTAAATGTCTCCCTGAGTTAGCCAGACCAACACGGGTGAAGTGTATACATGGCTCAGTCCAATACAGAGTATAAAAACTAAGCAACAGACAAGACAATTTCAAAGAGAGCAATGGGCTTGAGCTGCTTTCAACCAACGTATTCCTTCCCGGCAACTGGGGATGCCCAACGTCATGATAGTGAGCAAATTATAGAGACTGGTAATGGGAATCACATTAGTATTGTGATTGAACTGTGTATTGCAATTGCTATATTTTGCTAAGTGTAACTTACATCTGTATTGTCAGTATATTTTTTATCACTATACCAAATCAAAAATCCCATGTAACATCCAATATCTTCAAATAAGTAAATCTGATATTAAACATTACACCCTTCATCCATGGAATTCTAGAAGAACCTGGTCGGAGAGTATTAGACTGTGACATTAGCATCCTTTATTTCCACTTTGAGAATACCAATGTAATTATTTTTAGAGGAAATATGTCTGGAAGAAGTTCTTCAAGAGTTCTTCAATACCCTTAAATTGCTAATAGGTGTTTAGTTCATAGGAGCAGACTAGGGCTAGTCTAAGGTGAACAAATTACTCTTTGTTTCCTGAAGCCTTGTCTTCTCATCACTCGCTCCCAAAAGATTGAAATAGTTTTCAGGACAACTTATTCTTTCAGTAAATATAAAATTACTAAGGCCCGAAGAGACTATTATTACTATCAAGTCAGATATACATAACAGTCCAAAGAAATGTTCAAATTAGAATTATAAGTAACATTTTTATGCTAAGAAAGAAGAATTCAAATGAAGAAAATGTTATGTTTATTTTTGGCACTTTTTTTTTCTTTTAGAAAGTGTATTTTCAGGCATATTCACCTATACATCTGGTTGTTGTTAAGCACTTTTTAATTACAATATATAATATTTTTAATATATATCAATATTGATTGTGATCCTTTCTTAAGTACTAGAGTGGGGTTTTTTTAGCAGAATGAAGGTTAAATGCTGATGCAGAATAACATTGCACCCGGATTAATTGTTTTAGGCAATATCATTCTATATCACAATATTTAAAACCTTAAATTTAAATATTGAAATAATTAAGTTCTTAGGAACGAAAGGCCTGCTTCTGCAAACTGTTTCACATTTAACAAATCTCAAAAGTCAATGAAAATACGTGCATAGAAGTTAGCTATATTAGCTACTAGTAATTTGGGATCTCCAAAAAAGATTAAACAGTAAAGATTTCACTATATTTTGCACTTCAGTGGAAGGAATTCCTTCGTGCCCAAAAAAAGGATCAGTTTTGCTCCATAATGAAAAGGAAATCCATTTTAGTTGTACTACTGGAGGAATCAAAGTGAGTCAGGTAGCCATCTCTAACTGATTTTTTTCACCAAGATTTAGGTACCTGTATTTCTTATGAAGCTTCTTTGAAATTTTATCCCTCCAAGATTTCTCTATTTTCTCAGGTTTGTTCTGTGGTTATAAGCTGAAATGCATTTATTATTAATTTTTATATTGATATAAATCAGCATCTACCATTTTTACTTCTTTAACATTTTACTGTCTTTTCAAACAAAAGAAAAAATAGGAAAAGTTTAACTACTTAAAAAAATTTGTCTATCAACAAGTTAATAGAAATGGGATGTTTGCATGAAGTGGGATTTTCTCTTCAGTCACCTATTCTTTTCCTTGATTCTTAACTACTCTTTCAGAAAATGAAAGTGGGATTAATTTCTTCTGACTTTACTCTCTCTTAAACTGGCTAGCTTTAGCATAATTTAATTATCTGGACTATCTCTGTAATGAATAAAGAAGGATAAATGCTGTCACAGAGTACATCATCCCACATCAAGATAAAGAAGGAGCTCTGAAGCTGTCCATCATTTGTCTTTCCAACTAATCTGGATTATATATTTCTGAATACATGCCTTTACTTTTAGGTGGCTAGATGAAGTCTGCCTCTTGTGTATGTATCTTGGGCTGCAGGAAGCACAGTATTTACATATAAATTTACATCTCATGGAAGAAGCTAGGAGAGCTCTCAGTTGGGATTCCTGCTGAATACCTGCATTAGGACACTGATACGAGTGGTGTTGGACATTCTGTGGTGGGACAACAATTATAACAAGCAAGTAAATGCAATATTACACCATTTAGCAGGAAGGGTCCATGGTGAGGCAGAGAAAGGATCAGTTGATATTTATTTTTATATAATACTGCTTTGCAATGAGGACAGTAAAATACTTCAAAAACAACAACAAAAACCCACCAATGAAAATTATGTTGATTTAATAGTATCAATAACTGTAAGGAAATGTTGTTAGTGTGGCAGCTTGGCAGAGGGTTGAGCCTGGTTAAATATTGCTTACCCGCAGATTGCTCCCCTACAGCTACCCTTTATCAGCAGTGTGGTTACCATAGCGACAGTGACGGCCAATTGCCAGGCATCATGGGAATTTGAGCCAATCAGAAGTGGGTATTCTGCACCTGCCCACCCCTATGACTGAGGGGGTCAGGGGTCTCTCTGGAGAGGGGCTTTGCCAGGGTCTATCGGGCACCCCAGGGCTAATGGTGGAGCAGCCCACAGTCTGGCTTCAGATAACATCTGGTAATACCAGGTCGGTTTSGCTGAGACATTGGGAGACAAATCCTGCATGACACAGCATCTGGAAGTCCAGTAAATGTTCAGAACGTGCTCAGGTGAAGCGTGCTGTCTGCAACCCTCAGCCATGGTTCCTGTGGTAGAATCACATAGGTGATGTGGTCTCTGAATGATTGATAGGGAGAATGTGTGGGGAGAAAAGCAACAGTGAAATCCTCCCTCTCTCTCTCTTGAAAGACCATACAATGTAGTGGTTAGGACAGTTAGCTGGGACACTTGGCACTTGGATGGGTTCCTATCCTGACTGGTTTAGTGCAAATTATATAAACAATATTATTATTGGGACTGAAAGGCAAATCCATCCCTCAGTGCTCTAATATCTTTGATACGAAATWGTTCCTTGTCTTCATGATCCCTCCTCTTCCATTTGTGTGAAAACTRTATTTGTTACTACACAGTGCTGGAAAGGAGGTAGTTGTCTTCCAGCCTGCACTGCATCATAATGAATAGCGCACTTGCCTGGGCACAAAATATTTGACTCCTTTTAGACTAGGTGAATTATAGTCTTTAGTGAAGGCATTTCAATGTATKTAGGGTTATGGAAGTCCCATGAGACAGAAAAAAACACAGTAATTTGTTGCTGGTACAGCTTTTGGCCAGGATGCAGTTTTACCACAACTGCCTCAAAACCTGTCCTACTGTTTCCACACCTGTTGGCAGTAAGATCCTGGCAATGGCCTGACATCTCCATTGCTCCACATTTTGCTGTGAAGAAGTCAGACTGTAATCATCCTGAAACAAGGACGAAGCAATAAAACACACTGCTAAAGTTACCTCTGCATAGTTCCTGCCATAATGTAAAAGACTTATTCAACCAYTTCCCTTGTATCCCATTAATATGAATGTATTTAAAGAAAACCCTCCTGCTCAGTTTYACTTAGCACAGCAAACAACATTGCTGATCCTCCCCCCTCAATATTGGCCACAACTGGAGAAAATATATCCTTATTTTCAGTAATMTTTTTGTCCAGAGATGAGTGTCCCTTTGTCAAAGGAAAAAATTGTTTGCTTTATTCAGTTTCTGTCAGTGAAGAAAAAGAGAGTGATAAAAGAGAAGGGAAGGAGTAAGAGGGARTTTGTTAACTTTGCTGCCAACCTGTTATCTAGAAAATACACAAAYGGATAATAAAAATATGCTGCAAGCTTTGTATAGCTTTTGATGAAAGTTTTAAAGACAGTGTAAGGAATTCCATAGTGGAACAGAAAATGACACACAATAAAAGCATAGGAACATCCTGATTTGCCATAGCCATACCCCACTGACAGAGTTTGCAATTGTCTCCCTAGACATTTGGCATCAGCTTGGAGCATACTGATATGTTTTATCAGAAATGCTACCTCAACAGCAATCCTTATCCTATTTTACCTATTTAAATGTGTCACTGACCTTGTTCATGGACAAACATGTCATCCTTAGGATGGATGGAAATATTAAGGTGAAAAGGGCTATTTCAAGAACCTATAAATCAAGGTCATCAGTTGTTCTGATCATATGCCCCAATGACCAAGTACAATGTAATGTTCTTATAGCTCAGCTGAAAGTATTGAAAAGTTCAGAAATATTTTTTTTTTTTACATTTTTGCTGTCAACCAACTATAGAATTCTAAATATTGATGTTTTCTGAGGGAAAAAGCACAAACTTTCAGTAGTCTTAGTAAAAAGATTTACTAAAATAGTACTGAAACTTAAAAGAAAAATGCTAGTGAGAAATCAGATCTCTGCAGCTATCAGAATTGCAATATATGATATTATAAAAGTTAGGAAAATTATTTAGTGATGCACCAGTCATTATACTATGTATTTACATTCCTTCATTGCACCACCTAATCAACTGAAAAATGAACATCACAGCTACTGTTTCCACAAAAAGTTACAATATTTTTCAGTAAAAAGAAAAAAAAAAAATTATAAACTCAGCGTGGATATTCTTCTCCTGAGAACAATATGAATTTGTCATATTTAACATAAATGTACAGCTTGGGCTTCAAGCTCTACAGAGCTGAAGCTGTAGTGTCTAATATTTTTCTGAACCAAATATACAAAGGCAGAGGAATGGGCAAAATAAAAGTTTATGTACAGGTACAAAGTATCTGTTACRTTTAGCTGAAAGTAATTATTAACGCAGTAGCTGATCCCTGACCATGGGGAAAGCATAATGTTTTGAAGAGTTTATCTTTGTTGGAATAGGGGTATAATGTGCTTCATAATTTAGAGTRTTTCCTTCTGTTATGTACTGACTGGATCCATACATTCTGCCTGTACAGGAATTCACACAGCAGAAGAAGCAAATGAGGAATTAGAAGTCCATACACAGTTGAAGAGCTATGATCTCATTGGGACTGCAGATATGTGGTGGGATAAGTTGTCTGACTTATGGGTGTTGTAATGGATGGTTACAGGCTTCTTAGGAAGACAGTTTGGGAAGACGAGGAGATAGGGCTGTCTTGACAAAGCTCAATGACATGAATGAGGAGACAGGGGAGATGTTCTGCTTGACATAACAATTACAAACAAGGAATAACTCATTGGGGATGTGAAGCAAGCATGGTATGGCGAATTTTAAAATCTTTAGAGAAGCTACCAAGACAGATAGCAGAATCACGAACTCTGGACTTCAAGGAAAGRATATTTGGCCTTCTTCAAGAATCTCCTTGGCAGAATCCCTTGGGAGACTTCCCTGAAAGGCAAAGGGTCCAAGCAGAACTGATTGATCTTGAAAAACAATTTCTTCAAAGAAAAGAACAGTCCTTTCCAATGTTCAGTCTAGCCAGAGTAGCAGAAGACTTGCTTGGAGAAACAGGTAAGTACACAGAAAAAGGAAGTATACAGGAAATGGAAGTGAGAATGAGCTAGCCAGAAGGACTACAGAGACAACACCTGGGAATGCAGGGATGGAATTAGGAAGTCACTTGGACTTGAAGCTAGCAATGAATACAGGAGTCAACAAGAAGGGCTTCTGTAAGTTTATCAGCTGAAAAAAAAAAAAAACCCCAAGAAAAAAACCAAAAAACCCTGAGAAAAATTTGGGYCCACTGCTCAGTAGAGTAGGGTACCTAGTGACAAAGGACATAGAAAAGACAAAGATACTTAGTGGTGTTTGCTTGTTTTTGTTGGTTCCCCCCTCCCTCAGTTTTCACTRGTCAGTTCTTGCCTTTGACTTCCCAGTTTCCAAAGCTATTTACTTCCAAATAAAAGGAATAAAACATTACCCACAATCAAGAAAAACAGCTAGGTAATGTTTAAAGCAGCAGGACAAATAAAGGTCCATGGGGACAGGTTGGATGTACCCAAGGATGCTGAGAGAGGTGGCCAATGCCATTACAAGGCTGTTTTCTGTGATCTTTGAAAGGTCATAGGAAACGAGAGGTTCCTGAGCACTGGAAAGGGCTAATATCACGCTCATCTTCAAGAGTGTAAAGAAAGAGGATCTGGAAAACTACATGGTGACCAGTTTAATCTCGGCTCCTGAGAAGATTACRGACAAAATCCTGGAAGTCATTTCTTGAAAAAACAAGAATATGATTGGCCAGAGTGGATTTCCCAAGGGCAAATCATGCTTGATCAACCAAATTGTCTTCTGCAATGAAATACCTAGCTTGGTTAGACAAAAGGCGAATGAACAATAGATGTTATTTGCCTTGACTTTAGCAAGGCCTTTTATATACTCTTCCATTGTCCCCTTAGAGTAAAAATGGTTATGGGCYGGAGAAGTAGACAATAAGGCTGGTGAAAATTGACTGATCTATCTAAATTAAAAAATTGTCATCAAGTGTAGAAAACCCAGYTGGTGCCTGGTTATTGGTGGCATGTCTCAGAGATCAATACTTGGCAAATACCATTTAATTTCTTTATTAGGAACCTGGATGATGGCATAGAGTGCTATCTCAGCAGTTTTGCAGATGATACCAAATAGGAGGAAATGGTCAATGTGCTGGACAAGGCTGCTATTTAGAGGGACCCTGAGAAGCTGGAGAGAAGRGCTGACTGGAATGTCATGAAGTTCAACAAAGGCAAATGCAATGGCTTGCATCTGGAATTAAATAACCCCAGACAGCACTTACAGGGTTCAAGCTGACTAATCAGAAAGCCTTATTGTGAACAAGAATTAGCAATGTGCACTGAAGGTCATCTAGATACTTGGCTATAGCCAACAGGTTGAGAGAAGTGATTTTTTTCTGCTATTGTGCAATTGTGAGATCACATATGAAACATCCTGTCCAGTTCTGTGCYCCTCAGTACTAGAAAAACAGAGTTGTAGAACAGGGCACATGAGGAAAAGCTGAGAAAACTGGATTTGTTCATGAGGCTGAAGAAGGATCTTAATGCTGTCAAGGGGGGATATAATGATGATGGAACCAGACACTCCCTACTAGTGCACAGGGATAGGACAAGAAGCAACAGGTACAGGTTGGAACAGTGGAAATTCTGGCTCAATATATGGAGAAAAAAAATGACCATGAGGGTGGTCAAACACTGGAACAGGTTGCCCGGAGACATTTTGGACTCTCCATCCTTGGACACTTTCAAAACTCAAGCTGGCAAGGCCCTCAGTGTTCTCAGTGGATGCACTTCAAGCAGAAAGTTGGGTCAGGTGAYTCACAAAGATCCCTCCCAATCTATACAATTCTATGAGTAAAGTTTATAAAGAAAATCAGATTACTTCCTCTGTTATTTTTCATAATATACACTGCTTAAGTACTGGGGGAAAAATACTTCTCTGCATAAAATYATGAAAAAAGAACAAATGGAAGTACTAGGAGAAAATTATAGCTGTCTATAAGAATATCAATAAGAAAAAAAATACTGCAAAGTTACTATTATATACCAAGATTAAGAGTTTCCTCTATTTTTTAATCTTTTTTTTCCTTCAAAACAATAGTCTTTTTCAGAAAAGTTTTTTTTCATTATCTTTTTGGGAAAAATATTAATATTGGTAATCCTTAGAAATACTAGGCCTTTGGGAAGCCTGGAACGGAACGTAAGGCAGACTTTTGCATATGTCAGCTTTACTCTACAGAAAAGTAAACAAGCCACAAAGCAAGGAAATGAATATGCATGATCTTCCCTTATTTCCTTTAAATGACTCTTTAATAAGCATTAGAAACTCTCAAAAACTCTCTATTCAATCTTTATATTTCAACATACAAGTCTTTGCAATAATAATAACAAGATGAAAGTATACCTATAAAGTTTAGTGGAAATAATACCACTGTAAAGAAATTAACTTCTTGCTTCTCAATCAAGTTTGAATAGCTTAGTTCATAGTGCACATTTAATAATTGTGACCAACCAAAGTATGTAGAATTAAATGCAAACAAAAAATTGTGTAGGTAGGTTATGCGGTCTTCATCCTGGGATGTTTTCAAGAGCATACTAGATACAGTCTTAAGCAACCTGGTCTGACCTCACAGCTGACTCYGCTTTGTCCAGGATATTGCACTAGAGACATCCTGAGGTCCATTCCAATCTGAATTATCCTGCTATTTTAGTATTTTATGCAGATAATAGTATTTATGCAGGCAGAATTTAACACAAATTTCTTCTCAAATTTTCATTCTATCAAAATTTACAAATTCTAGCATTTTTTAAACCCTCAGGGGAAAAAAACCCAGCACCACCACCAACAAAAAACCCCTCTATATTAGAAATCTCAATTATAAGCAAAATAAAATAATAATAACCCCCCACACACACATATCCACACCAACAATGCTGTTTATTATTTTCTTTATTACAACAGCACCTTTATTATGTAATGTATTAGACCTTCGTTCTTTTCACTTCACAGATTGGACTTTCAAACAGTGAAATTAAATATAAAAAGGATTAATCATATCTGGCGAGTAAACCACATACTTAAACAAAAATGAAAATGCAAAACTGTTCACTGTGTTTCTCTTGAACTATTTATCTAATGGAAAAGACAGCTTTAACAGCGTTGTTATTTCCTCCAAGAAAATGTCTCTTTTACTTTCTCTTTTCCTTAAAGGAATATAAATAGAGATATCTTTTTTTTTTACAGCACATTATTAATTAATGATTTTGCTTTGATCCTCTCTAATTAATCATATATGTATAGAAATAAATTCACCGTCCTTCAAATTCAAATGTATTTTTACGTCTATTCCGTTATTATATTAGTTACTGTTTTTGTGAAAACTGAAAAGGCTTACATCTCTCCACTTCACTGGGTAGAATGTTACAAAACAGTGCTAAAAATTCACAGCTCCCAAAGCATAACAGCATGAATAAATTTACTTGCAACATTGTCTAGGAACCTTTGGATTTTACTTAGATTCTTTTCTCTTTCAGGTATATAGCTACCACATGGCATCTTACTGGCTAATACAAGCCTTAAGCAATGGAAAAAAAGGAGAGAAGTCAACGTGAGTATTATTCCACAGTATGATAAATTGTACTGAGAAATATTGAATAGTTGTAGCTACCAGAGCACAGGAGCACTATGAAATTTCTTGCTCTATTTTATGAAGCATTAAACTRTTCAAAATAACTATTGCTTCTAGATGTCATTCATAAATCAACTCAGGCCAATGGCAGCAAAGTGATGGATATCCACCCATCTAAGGGATTTGATCATAAGACACAAGCTAAAACAGTGACAAGGCAGAGATAAATGTTTGTGTGCAGATTAACATCCCAAGGTCAGAGTGCCTAGGCATATCAATGAGGAATTTCAACCAACACGCTAAGAATATTAATCTAGAAATGTATAATAGCAAACTGAAGAAGAAATTGAATTTTAATGAAGTTGTCTATTTTGATTGTCTAAGAAAATATTTATAGTAAACTAATCATACAGAGATTGGAATTTGTTCTTGCACAGGGCCTGTTTCCTGAAAATATCAACCTTGTCCTGGGTTTTAATGACTGCTTTATTTTTCATTTGTTTAATTTTACAAGGATGTTAATAAAGCATTAAAGGAAAAATTGTACTGTAAAGTCTTTATTTCTTGAATGGAAAAGTAGAACAAAATAAAATAATGTCATGACAGTCATGCACTGCTAATTCTAAGATGACAGTGTGCTTATACAAAGTCTTGTTAAGGTTGTACAAGATTATTTAACATTTTCATTTGTAGAAATTAATAACAGAAGATAGTGGTAGAGACATTTCAAGAACATAGCAATTGATGTCAGAAGAACTCATCAGCTTCCTAAAGCAGCCTGGTTGTTTTCCAGGCTGTATTAACCATATTTGCAATATATGGTATTTTGTTCAGGTATGTAAGATATTGAAAATATATTTTTCACCATAAAAAACCATGAAAACTAGGACAGCATAGCTAGGGTTTACTCTGATATTAGATTATCAGTATGTATGAATGTAGTAGCTGTTTTAACAAAATGCTCAGCAATGCATGCTTGTCTATCTGGGATCAGGGTCAAGCCCATAGGACACATTCTGCTTCTGCTATGGGTTGGTTTTATTTCTTTCTCTTTCTTTCTGTCTTTTTTTTTTTTTTTTTTTNTGTTTCTGTGCATTCTGTGAATTGCAGTAGCAAGAAAAAAAATCTGAAATCATGAGTAATTCATTCAGTCTAAAATAAGTCTTAAGAAAATCAGTTTTGTGAACTGCACTATACTAGATCATTTAAACCCTGTATACTCATAACTGAAATGTACTGGATTAACAAGCTTTTGGCCTTGATGCTTCTGTAAACACAAGCCGAAAAGAAGTACTAGTTTTTAAACTTCCAAAAAAGAATACTGAGCCCTTCTGTTTAAGTCATAGATGACAGGGTTATTTTGAAATCTAAGTACTTATATGTATGCATGTATATATTTATATACATAAACACATAGACACATACATCCCCTCTTTCCCAGTGAATCATCCTTTAAACTATTATARAATCATAGAATCTTAGAATAGTTTGGATTGGAAGGGACTTTTAAACATCATCTAGTCCAACCCCCCTGCTGTGGGCAGGGACATCTTCAACTAGATCAACTAGATCAATTACAYATTAAACAATTCTAAAGTACTAATTTCTGTTCTGCTTTTACAAAATTTAGGTGAAGATAAATAAGTGATTTATTTATTGATGTCACCCTGTCAGTCGTACTMCTTTTATACTCAGCAATAGTTTTGTTCCCAGTTTTCAGAGTTTTAGATGAACTCAGGTATATCTATGATACATGCATATACACAGAAAAAACCACCTATATAATATATCAAGCTCTTATGGCTATTGCAGACTAGTGAATAAACTATAGTGAAAGAAAGGTGTATTTTGAAATAGATAAACAAGAGAAAATATGAATTTATTAAAATTATTTCTAATTAAGTAGGCAGGTATTCCCAGTTACAACCACTATTTTGGAGGGATATCACAAGAAAAAGAAAAGKTTGCTGCTGTAGAAACCAGCTCAGTTTTAAATAATGACTCTCAGATGTTATTTAAATTTCCTAAGTTTTCTCTTTCTGTTTAAGACAAAAAAAGTCTTAAATAGCAAATTTATTCAGAAAGTTGACCCATATAAATCCTTTAAATTTAGAAAACAAACAAACAACCCCGCACTGTACTGAACAGCTCCTTAATCATGAGCTTACAACAAAAAGGAAGGATGTATGGTTAAGCAAAATTGATCTGAAAACATTCTAACTCCTTGTTATTGTTCAATAATTTTTTTCTTCCTTCTTCATTTTAACTGTGCAAAAGGAGAAAAAGAAGTTACTTTGAGTTGCAGGTTGATTAGTCAATTTGGCTCCACATCCTTGGAGAACTGAAGCTGTTGTAGAGAAAATCTCTGCAACCCTCTGCAGGCCAATTTTGATGTATTAAATCAGTGCAAGAAGGATCAGAAAATTATTATTAATCATTAACTGTGAAAAATAAATGCAGAGAAAAAAGTTAACATGATTGCAATCTTCATGTCTTCCATTTCATTGTGATTCTGAAAGTATTTCTGAACATTTGGGAGCTGCAAAAGAACATGCTGTTCAAAGTTATAAGGAGGGGAAATTGGGTAGGAAACTTGTTTCTAAAAAAAGAATTGGCATGACTTTGTCTGCAGGGCGATCAATGAAATAATGCACTGTATTTAAATGTTTCATACAAGAAAAAGAGAACAATATTAATTATAGCCTTTAGCTCTTTTCATGGCAATCCTTTGGTAATTATAGTTCAAGAGAAAGAACAGAAGTAATTTAAAGATGTATTTCTTCATAAGATATCCATTATTTTTTTCCTTATAAAAGAGTACATTTCAAAGGAGGACTTTGTCTTAAGTTAGAGATGCATTCTTTGCACAGCAGTAATGAAATAAACTGTAAAGACATTTCTTTAGTGTATGTTATATTTACAGCTGCATCCATGGTGTTAAACTTGCTTATTGATGGTATGTTAAATGACATCAACTTTGATGGTACCTGCTGAAGACCTTAACATTATTGCTGGTGAATTTTAATACAAATTTTTATGAGGGTTGGKTTTTTTGTTTTTTGTTTKTTTGTTTGTTTGTTTTTTCCTTTTAGTACGTGGAATGCTATCTTACAATATTAACTGAAATAACTATGTAGAAACTTAAGACTCTTTTAGGGAATACACAGTGACATAGTAAGGAGAGAACAAAGTCTTACAGGCCAAACTTAAGACAGAAAGGAGGAGATTTAAGTTAGAAAATGTATCTGAATTAATGGGAGATTGCAATTTTATGTGGTGTGTCTCATCACACAGACATATCAATGCCCTTCTTTAAAAAGATAAATGATACCTCAGACTGCTAAACCCCATCCGGCACCTTGTTTACATAAAAAAGCCTCTGAATTTAAGACCAGAGAGATCTAGCTCACCAAATTCTCTAAAATTTGTTATTAAAAGTTATTAAATAAGAATCTTGTAATGTAGGATAATACAGCTGGATACTCTGGTAATCTTTTATTTTTAGGCAGCTGTTTAGACGTATGAACAACTCCTTTATTAGAAATTTGAGTAACATCACATGGAGTAGAGTGAAGATACTTTTTGTGGGTTCACACCAGCAGGCAGCTTAGCCCCACACAGCCGCTCGCTCACTCCCCTCACAGCAGAACAAGGGAGAGAATCAGAAAGGTAAAAGTGCGAAAACTYGTGGGTTGAGATAAAGGCAGTTTAATAGGTAAAGCAAAAGCTGCGCACACAAGCAAAGCAAGACAAGGAATCCATTCACTACTTCCCATCAGGAGGCAGRTGTTCAGTCCGGGAAAGCAGGGCCCCATCACGTGTAACGGTTACTTGGGAAAACAAACGCCATCACTCTGAATGTCCCCCCTTCCTCCTCCTTCCTGTGAAGTTTTATTGCTGAGAATGATATCATATGGCATGGRATATCCCTTTGGTGAGTTGGGGTCAGCTGTCCCAGCTGTATTCCCTCTTAACGTCTTGCACACCCATAGCTTACTTGCTGGTGGGGCAGTGTGAGAAGCAGAAAATGCCTTGGTGCTGTGTAAGCACTGGTCAGCAATAGCTAAAACATCCTTGTGTTATCAGGACTATTGTGGTCACAAATCCAAAACACAGCACCATATGGGCTGTTGTGAAGAAAATTAACTCCCAGCCAAAACCAATATACTACCAAACCCAGCCTATTACAGAAGGTAAATGAGACAGAAAGCAGTCAGTAGTAGATGGCCTCCTGACACAGGCATTTGTTACAGTAGTTATAAGTGAAAACCTTCTTACAAAGAATTCAAATGCAACATAGCATTACATGAAGTTCTCCAGATGTAATTAATTATCTAACCTAAGATAGCAGTTTAGGCTTTCACAATCAACTGTGAGAAATACATGCTTTCAAAAGACTATTAACCTTTTTGCTGTTGTCTCAAAAGACTATTAACCTTTTTGCTGTTGTCCCACTGCTTTTCACACTTGAGGCCTCACATTTGTGCTTGAACAGTGACCTCCTTTCAAAAAAAAAGATGAATATCCTTCCAGTCCATTCACTCACAGCTGGTTCTTAACCTATTATATCAACCTGTGCTGAAAGAATTCTCCTGGCTTCCAAAGTCCACATTTTGTCAGGCTAGGACTCAGGCATATCATCTACTAGATACGAATTCTAACCTCTAGATTATTAGAATTATGCAGAATATTTAATWAATATATGCATTACATATGTTTGCAGTTTATGCTGGATGTGCCAGGAGGATTAGATGGCATGAAATGTGCATCTTGGCTTGCTTTTGGCAACATACATGCCTCAAGTATGCTTGAAATTAAYTTAGGTCATCTAGATCTATCCTGTGATATCTTCACATGGATTTTTTTCACATGCATTAAATTTCTTGGGTTTAGATTTATGGTTTCGGTTTAAAAAGTAAAATAATTCAGAAATCTGTTTGATAGAGGAATTTTTCTTCTTTCTTTTTTTTTTTTTTTTTCATCTTTCCACTTTGCTTCCTTCTAGGAAGAGGAGGAAATAAATAAGAATTACAAAAATGAATGGGTAAACAATATTTCATCCTTTTATTTATTTTTAACTCAGTGAAAAGGATATTTTAAACATGTTTTATTATAATTTTAGAATTATTTTTATGTGAGAGTAAAGTATTATTTGGACAACATTTGAAAATTTTAAAAGCTTAAAAATCCACATTCTTTTTTTTTTATTAAGTGCTTTGAATATGTCCCACTTTTGAATGTATATTCTCACTTAGATAGTGAGCCAAAAAAAGTAATTTTTAGTGGTGGATGAAAAACAGTTTTTTTCTCACAGAGTTTCTGAGGATTCTATACGTTTTTATTAGTGATCCTGAATCAGAGTGAAAAAGGGAATTGTGAAAATGTTTAAAATATGATGATATTTTAAAGATAAAAATTGGACTGAACAAATTGATTTTTTTAATTTGTTTATTTCTATTATTTTATTTTGATGAAGATGTATTTTAATCTTTTTACCTTCTGGGAAAATGAATTYTAAAACTATTTGTGAACAGAACCACATTATTTTTAGTTTAAGAAAAAAACCAACTTCTTTTCTGACAATTATAAAACTCAGTTTTCACATTTTTATGGAGTTTGGAGGTGCAGAAAAGAAGTAGGACTGAAAATTGACCCAAACTAACATTTTCCTGTTAGTTCCCACATGTTGCTGAGGGGTTTTGTTTCATGCAGATAGATTTTCCAGCCAAACACATTTCAAAAGCACTTAGAGCACTTAAAGCATTCTAAAAATAGTATTTACTAAGGAAATCATATCTAAAGAATAGTTTTTTGATGCAGAAGAAATTTTTTCCTAGCTTTTATAGCACCACAGGGTATGATATGAAAGTACTTGCCCAAGTGAATGATTTTGTTTTACCTTAATCTGTGAGATGTTCAGRGGCTTCCTTACAGACAAGTTTTCACTTTCCCCCTTGAATTGTAGTCAATCCATTTTTCACTAGGTTCGTTTATATTGTTAATGGTTCAAGAAGCATTTTAGGTAGGTAGGTAGTGAATGATGACACAAACTTAAAAGCATTAGAGTTCCTCTGTTCAGATAGGCATTGATGGAAATCTATTTTTGCATGCTATTTTTATACTTGCAACAAAGCTTCAAAATCAGTGAGCCTGAAACATGGCTTCCTGCTCAAGGTATTTGTGAAGATACTGCCACAGCACCTAAAGTATCTAATGCAAACCATGAACTATCGTAAATTCAGACTGTAGAAGGAATGTGTGAGATATCTGCAGTCTTTTTATCCACCAACATTAACGTGTTGATTTGTGTTGCAGGCTTTTTATAATGGAAAAAAAAATATCTCTTCTTCCTTCCCAGCTCTCAGAGAAGCTTTCTAATAGAAGCTGCAGAAAATGAGGGTAGGGAAAAGTTAGAATTGTTAACTTCTATTATTGTCCTTTTTTGAAAATTTTCATAGAAATGCATTTTCTCTGAATCTGTCCTTAGTTTTTCCTTAATCAGTGATTTTGACTATCAAGTTTGAGTAATAGTTCCTTATTTTGTTTCTGGTTGCTATAAATAATCTTTATTTTTGGACATATAAAACTATCCCTAAAATTTCCTCTATTTCCTTCAAGGTAAAGATGTACTCTATGAAAATCCTTTAACCTCAACACTTACATCTGAGCACGTCACACTATTTCTCCTTTTTAAGTAATGTTCATAAACTGGCACGTCTAGACCACAACTCATCTCATYCAAAGTAGATGCCTCTATCTGGTCAGACTAACCTTGATGTTGTAGATGATATTTCTCTCCATTGCTTATAAAAATGTCAGTATAAAAATGGAGACTGGCTCAAATGTAGACAGCTATATGTGGTCAAAGGACTTCTTATTCTGCATTATTTGGAAACAGGCAAGTGTGTTTTGCATTTCACTTTTCATGCACTCAGAAGTGAATACAGTTCTGGGAACAGTTTTGTGTTAGAAAGTATTCTTCAAAAATATTGAGTACGGTTATTTGCCTAAAAGTGATTATACAAAGAGTTTTATTCACCATGATATATTAGACAGTCCTGTACAGAAGTGTATGCAATAATACAGGCGGAGTATTGTGAAAATTAGTTCTTGGATTGTGGTTCTGATGCTGGAATTCAGATCCTATCAAATTCAGTAAGAAAAAAAGTTTCTACTTGGGCCAGGCTAGAATGTTATTCATAATCTTACTCATAATCTTACTACTATCTCCTATTTACCAACAAACTGAAGAAAAATCATTTTACCTGTTTGCACAGTTGCACTCTTGAGTTCTCCCACCTGTAGCTGACACAGCCTTGAGTCATTTATACCTTCTGGCAAACTATCTCTTTTTGGAACAAGTATGTAAAAAATATGTCTGAATGTATACCTTGCCATTGAAAGAAATTTTCAGTATGAAAATAAATTATTAAGAGGRGTGATTTTATAAAGAGGATTATGCTTTCAGTGATATACTTGTAGTGTGAAAAAAGACTGACAATGACAGGATGAACAACAAGAACGGAAACAGAAAAGGAAAARTTAAGAACTAGGCAGAAATTTATTTTAATTCACCAATGTTTCACTGTTATTTAAATAGTTGTTTACAGAGCAGCAGCTAAGAAAAAAGAAACTGACAAAAATGTTCTGGTTTTACCAATCTTCGCATTTTTCGTAGGTTTATTTGAAGGTCTCAGCTTGGGTACAAACTGGCTATAAAGAATATGTAAAAATCAGAAAATAAGTTTAATACTGATGAAGGCAACATATAATGTTCTCATCTTTTTTTGTTTCTTAATTGTTAAGTGGAACAATGTGTTAAACACTCCTTTTTGTACTAAAGGCATGCTGCAACTCAAATGAAAATATTATGTACAGCAAACTAACAATAATGCTTTATAAATAATCTCAATCATTTTAATTTTAGTTATTTAGTGATTGTTTGGTATTTGGAAAGGCTATGTGTAAACAAGTTTATCTCAGTAAAACAAACGAACAAGAAAATAAAACCTTGGTTTTTGTTGAAAATGTCATCACACTGGAACCAGCATAATGAGTTTATGTGAGTTTATTTATTATTGCTGTCCCCAAGATGTCGCCTCTCATTTCCAGGCAGTTCCTGGAACATTACAGATAGCAGTAACATGCATTTAAACTTTTGCCAAATGCCAGAGACATGGCTCAGTGCACTGTAGGAGAGTACGTTGAAAGTTTGATGGTTTTGAGTACTGGTTTTCTAGTATTACTAAAACTTACTATGTATCTAATGTATCATAGTGTAAGAACAGCTATCAGTTCAGAAATGCAATATAGTTAAAAAAGACTAGTCTGGCCCCATATTATCAAAATGGTAGCTTCCGTGATGGAAGATATGTATGTTCTTGATGATCTAGTCCCCAGATTTCATTTTAGCAAACAGTTGAGATGCTTTCATTGGCACTTAAATTTTTTCTGGACGGGCAGAAATTAGTTATTGTATATTTGAGTTTTTGATTGCTTTTTTCTGTGACTACTATTTGCTCTGTAAGGATGACTGCTTGGTTCTAATAATTCTGCATTGTACATGCTGATGATACGTGGAAAAAATCTTAAAACAGAAACACGCCTTTTTATGATGCTTGTTTGTTCTATATTAAGTCAGAAGCCTATGTTTAACTTCTGTCACAGGCATTGCTTCTGGTCATGATCAATAAATCAGCAATACAAGATGGACCACAAGGGAATACTCATATGCCAGAAACGGACAATAGAAATTGGTAACTTTTGTTTTTCATTTCAATAAATTTCAATAATTTATTCAATAGTTTCACAGGCTAAAGCCAATCTGAAAGCTAAGACAAGTGGGATCTCGACAATAACTGTCCAGCTCTAGCAAACTGGACTAATGCTAATCCAATGAGCTAGAAAAACAAGGAAACAAACATGAATTTTTTTATATAATTATTGCTAGCTGCACAATTTTCTAACAGATTTGAGATTGGAGACCAGAAGGTGATAGAAACCCYGGTGACAAATGCTAATTGGTCTTAGATACAGAGAAAGTCAAARAAACCAGGCCTGGGGCTACACTCCTAATGAGGCCACTGGCAGTTTATGCTAACAATCTAGAAAGTAATAAATAATGAAAGCGATAGCCCCTTAAGTGTAGGACAGGCACCCATGCCCCTGGACATCTGACACTGTAGAGGGCTGAGCCTGGGTTGGAACTGCTACATATGGGAGCTGGGAGCCCAGACAGGATGCAGTCAGAGAACGTCCCATTCCTCTGCGTTCATAATATAAGTGGACCAGAGGGGCAAGACTGGTGTCAGTCTGAAGTGTGTCTCTGTTGTAGCATAGAAACCTTAGACTAGAAATTGCTATCCACCTACTAGACCCATTCTGCTTAGTAAATGGATTTTACAGTATATGTCACTGAATGATGTGGTTTTCTTCTTGTGGCCACCCCACTCTTAACTGCCTGTGACAAGCTTTTTCATGGTACCTTCTCTTCTTTTATTCTGAGCAACTCTTAAGTATATATATATATATATATATATATATACTCTATCCAGATCTCAGAGGTTTGAAATATTGTTTTATGCAGTTTCTTTTGCCTCCAAACTCATGGAAGCAGGAAGCTTCCACTGAATGCCTGAGTATGAAGGATTCCCAGGAACCCAGAGGCCAGTGATGAATGCATGCTGAAGATTTAGCTCCCATATGGTCCTGCCTGCGCAACTTAAAAGTTGTAACTGCTAGCACCATGGTAATTTCATTCTCTTTTATCCTCTTCTCCTTATGTGTTTCATCTTCCTATAATATCCTGACTGGTATGCAGTTTATAGGACTGTGGGGCCATAGCTACCAATTTTGTGTTGAATGATTGAGAACCTTTATGTTTCTCTAGCAGAAATAATAGACGACAGAAGATGGCAAACAATGATCAATTTTTACATAAGTGGGATGATGTGTAAAACCCTGTACAAATCAAACTTTCTGAAAGCAAAGATATAATTGGAAACACCTGATAGTTCTTTTCACCTTGAGAAACAGCTATTCAGGAAAAGAAAAAAAGAAAAGGAAAAAAAAAGCTCCAGGGATGAAAAATAATAGAAGTAAGGACTTGGAACTTTCAGATATCTTTTTCCTGCAGCTTTCTGAAGAATGGATGTGCTTTCTTTCTGCCTCTTTTAAATTCTGGGTTCCTTACTAATGATTTCCTAACTACTGACCAGGAGAGAAGATTTGTATTTCAAGATCATGAGTTTCATTCAGTTCCAAGTTTCAAAGAGAAAGCAAAAAAGTTTTAAATTACTTCAGAATATTTTGAAATTAAAAATGTAACTACTTAAGGAAATGGTTTTGCACATGAAACATATTATGTGAGTTTCTCCCTTTTAAATGGCATGTGGAGTTTTTTTAGCTTATAATAGGAAGCTATTAAGACATCTCCTTTCCATTTTGCTTTCTCTWTTAGACACTTAACATCTCTCTTTTGCTCCACCAGCAAGAAGAAATAACACCCTAATTTTAGGAAAAATTTGATTTGAAACGGAAGGGAAAAAAAGTATTATTTTCTAAAGCTATATTTTAGAAATATCATAATTAATGTTTTCATTTTTTATACAAATAAACTTATTTCTTCATTTATTGAAGCAGTTATGAAATTATCCTATTGCAGATAATGTACAAGGATTTTCTATACCTTTACTATGTTTAAGATTTAGGTAAGGAAGAAAAAAACAGTTTTTGATTTTCTGAGAATCCAGAAAAACATTGAAAGTCCAATGGTTAGATGAAAGACATTAGTATATTAGGGTATGGTTATTATTTCCTTCATTTACTACCATTTTTGTYTGTGCTGTACACATATATACACATTATATATGATAAATCATGAAACTGTCTCACTCTTTTCTACTTTAAAGTACTTTAATGAGCRGAAAAAAAGCTTTATGGTTGAGAGCCCAGGAATGGACAAGAAGAATACAGCATTTGGTCTATATCCCGGACTACCTTGCCAATATCACAACAATCAATGTGATATTCTGAACAAAATCAAAAAGGAGGMAAGTGCATAAAATGTACATTTATTACTCCCATGAACATGGTGCAAATGTCACATGAGGATGTGAACCAAAGACAAAATCTTACATGGTGTCAGTGATTCTTTTATAAAGCAGCCAGTGAATAAGCTTTTCAAAGGAAGTGTAGTGTTTGATTTGATATTCTGTAATAGTCAGGAGGCCTAGTTTGAAGTCGTTAAATGGAACTACCATTTTGTAACACTGATCAAAATGTACGAAATCATTTAACATTCTCACAGCAGTAAAAAAAGCTAAAATATCCACCCCATTTGCGTTAACCTTCAAAAACTTCTTTATCTAAAAATGAAAGAATTTTTAAAAGCATTAAAAAGTACAAAGGAGCAATTAAATGAATCAAGTCCTTACAGATGTCATGGACACTACTGAAAGATACCATAGTGGAAGTGATGTGCTGGTACACACCGTATGTTAGGAAGCTTCAGGAAAGGTTAAAAGCAAGTGTAAACATCTAAACAGCAAAGACATTTGCTAGAGGAGACAAGTTGTCATTAAAAAAGCTGAAGGTGCAGTAAATTAATAGTAAGGACCACAAACACTTTCAGCTTAAATTAAAACATATACACCAGTCAGTTCTGCTATTGATGTTATATAAGGTGTCTTCACACAGAGATGCTGTGGATGAAGACATGGTGGTTTTGGCAGGAGAGTCTGCAGCCACTGGAGCATGCAAAGAACTGACGGATTCATGCCCCAGAGCCAGAGGCAGGAGAGCAGGGTTCACAGATGAAACASGGCTACAGCTGCAGGTGCTGCCATGGGCTGGAGGTTTCAAGCACTTTTTCCCTGTAATCTTTATGCCCCAAAAGACGAATAAGGAGTCAGAGAAGTAAGAAAAAGAAAAACCCATATCTGTGAGGAGGGAACACACACCTATTAACCTTCTTTCTTTGTCTAATAAACAAAAGTTTGGAAGGGGAGGAAAGAAGAGAGAAGGAGGAAAGCTATGATCTTATAAGGCAGTAGGAACCTGGKCAAGTTTGCTCTGCCCCATTTCTTTTCAAAATACATCTTAATGTGTGGGTAGAAAATGCAGGGATTTCCAGAGATATCTCTTCAGCACCAAGTTGAAACCATATTGAACCAAGATTGTTGGTTATGGTCCCAAACACCAAAATTCTGTTGTTCGGTGTGCAGTAGTTTGGTTGTTGGGGTATCAGTAGCTGTACTAGGAGTGAGAGCAGGAGTTCAGTAGTGTCTGCGCCAGCAGCAGTGGCAGGTTYAGCAGCAATCGTCTGGTATTGGGATTGTGGTGCTGCAGTAGCAATGGTGGTGATGATCTTCCTGACTTCCTGGCTCAAAGAGGAAAAAAGAGTCAGGCACAGGTGCTCCTTTCTTTTAGTGGGCACAACCCACTCACAATGTAGCAAGAACTGGGCAGGGACAGTCATTATCCCTGGGCTGCCTAATCTTGGAGATAAGATTCTGAGTAGACATTTTGCTTGAATCAGTACAGCTGTAATTGCATCCTCCTCTCCTCTCCTCTCCTGTCCTCTCCTCTCCTCTCCTCTCTTCTCCTCTCCTCTTGCTTTATGAATAATCAGTGAGAAATTTTATTTACATTTAACAGTGCAGGATGATCAACTAACTTTTCATACATATAATTCCCTCTGGCTTCAAAAAATGTCTTGCATTCTTTCCTTGAGTACACTTTCCTTTTGGTACACTTTGCAGCCTATGTGCTGAAGCATGTCAACACAGTTGTTACATACTTTCATAGTTACATTACTGCTATACCATATCTAGAGTGTATTTTGCATTCCTGTTGCTAACTCTTTGACTTAATGTCTTCCCTGACTTGAACTTACCTTACAGAATATGATTTCAAGATTTTTTTAAAGACCTGGAGAATATTTGATTGTTTTTAGTTTTCACAGATGTAATTGCAAGGTAGTTTACAAATAAGCATAATTTAATGCACAGTAGCTGCTTTTTTTTTCCCCCAACTATCCCATGGGATGAAAGCAGACCTTTAAAGATGAAAGTGAATTTAGAAATCTAATGAAAGTGGTTTTAATATCTTAGCTTTTGCCATAAGCTTTTCTATATAACCATGCAAATTGACTGTTTCTGCATATGGCAACTGTATTGTGTATTTTTCCCTCTTGGATAATGTGCTTTCTCCTACTTCAAAGAATCCTAAAATAATTGGACTTGTGTTACATGTGGGAAACCAGGGTAAAATTAATTGAAATTGATGTTAATTGTATTATTTTCTTAATTGCTGCAAATGTGGGTCAACACTGCCATGGACTTCATGCAGTTTTTAATAGAACTGTGAATTCTAAGATATTTTTGGATTTGCTTCAAGCATTAAGTTCTTAAAAAAATTAAATTATTGGATCTCATATCTGATGCCTTCCCAGTGAGAGCAGCTTCGGAGTGGCCTTTTATGAGTGGATATTCACTTTGGGATTGTATAACACACATATGGCTCACTGTTGTAATGCAGGAACTCAAAGTATGTTTTCTAACAGACTTACTTAGCTTCAGAAGAAGAGTGTTATACATAAARAAACAGAGGGCATGGTTCAGTTGTTAGCATAAAGGTGTCTAGTGTCATTTCCTTAGGGTGCTCTATGTGATATCCTGTTGCTGGTGTAGAAGCTCAGAGATCACCCTTAAGTCCTGTGTCACACTTCTCAGCTCTGTGTGAAAGCTTCTATTGCCTTAGGGCATCTGAAATGGCATTATCCATCTGTGTCTAATGGAGATGAGAAGTTGTAAAGGAGATTTCAATTACTCCATGCAATGTGGGTAAATGTGCATGCAAGATACAAACAATAAATTAGATGTCATCAATAACTGCTTCTTGGAAAAATTAATCAGAGACCCACAAAAAGATTTTTTTTTTTTCCCTAGCTATGCATAGGGCTGAGATACACTGCCATAAAAAAATTATGTGTAACAATGACCACAGAAATACTCTGGTTTACTCAGAAGTAAAATTCTCAAAGGAGAAAAAGATGAGACCCTCAACAATATGAGGTATAAAGTCAATAGAGAAAGCTACAGGAAAATGGTGTGGTTATTTTAAAGGAAAATGAAAAAAAAGGGGGCTAAAAGAGTAAAATATTTGCATTGGGCATGAAGACTTTTCAAGGATATTTTTTAAATGAATTTTTTCAGAAAAAAAAAATCTTTTAAAAATAAATATTTATTCTGAATAATTTGGGGTTTTACCCAAGAATGAACTTGAAGTAGACAAATAAAAAAAATAAATAGAGTAGATAGATAAGGAAAAAAGCATCAAAGGTTAATTGTCAGAGAAAGGTGGCTATCTAAAAAAGGATATGTTTCAAAAAGAAAAAGATGTATTCAAATGAAGAGAGCATGAACTCTAGCACTGTAAATGTGTATCTTCAGCAATGTATGCATTATTACCTCATTTACACTTCATATATGTACCTCAGTAAAGCAGATGTTAAAAGATATTGAGAAATATCATATCAGAACTACTGATAAGTTGTAGGAGAAGGAAGAAAACTCAAGGATTCCATACTGCTTAAAAATGACCAAGTTGCAGAAGGAATTAAAAAAGGGGGGTCCCATTGCAAGACAGTGTTCAAAGAATTCACATATGAAATGGTGGATGTACTGATTAATATGAAAATTATCACTTCAGTTGGCTTAAGTAGCAGAAGTAAAAGAAAGCAGTTAGTTTATTAGTATTTATAAAGGATTCCAGACATGATATATTACATGACTGTAACTCTGACTAATAGAAACTTTAGTAAAGAATATGCTTTGTACATATTCTTTAGCTGTACATATGTTTTAGCTGTAAAAAAAGTATGTCTCTCAAAATTTTTTGAGCTTCTTAYAGGACGTAAGAGGATACATAAGAGAAAAACAGCAAAAACTGTAACTACTATAACCACATGCCGGTCAGCCTCACCTCCATCCCTGGGGAAGGTAATGGAGGAAAGAGTTCTGGAAACCATTTCCAAACATGTTAAGGACAAGAAGGTGATTGACATTGGTGAGACACATCTGGAGTGCTGGGTCCAGGTCTGGGCTCCCCAGTACAAAGGAGATATGCACATACTGGAAGGAGTCCACTGAAGATGAATTAGGGTGTGAAACATCTCTCATATGAAGAGAGGCTGGGACCGTTGAGCCTGGAGAAGAAAAGGCTCAGGCTAATCAATATGTATAAATATCTGATGAGAAGATGTAAAGAAGACAGAACTAGACTCTTCTCAGAAGTAACCAGTCACAGGACAAGAGGCAATGGGTACAAATTGAAATAAGGGAAATTTGGTTTCAATATAAGAAAATATTTTCTTTCTGTCAGGGTGGGCAAACACTGGAACGTAGGTAGGAATTTGTCGTTAGTCAGTAATTCTTAACAATCTGATCAGAATGCCTCATTTATTTTTCGGTCCAGTTGTGGTAATACTAGCTCTTTTAGTCAAAATTAATAAAGGAAAACCTCATGAAAAATTCCCTAAAATTGTTATGCTTGAAAAGTTACTAATATCTGTGCCCTCTTTTTGATGGTTTTCTCGCTCGTCCATGCTCCTCTAGGCCCTAAGGCTGATATGTCTCTCTGAAGCTGGGACATGGTGGGGTGTCACAGTGAGTTGTCAACACCCCAAGTTCTCTGTAGGAGGGGAGTTTGATGTTCCCTTAAAGTCTGAAAGCTGCACTGTAGACTCCACCAGCCATTATTATGCAGTGACTTTCTCACACATTTACCATATGTGGTATTCACAGAGCTTCACCTACTGCGCAGTAGGGGCAATAATCACTTGACCACTAGGGAACAGCTAAAACCAGGTCAGGCCAAGGCAAACCCTGACAAGCCCTTAGATCCAGCACTGTCTTGTAAGTACAAAGTCTGTGGTCCTTTATTATTAATGGCAAAAATCATATTTACTGGTTACTTACTTCACCCTATTTCTTACTTTCTTTCCCTAAACTTTCAGTACTGCCATAGGTGGAACTTAGATCTTAGGCTTTTAAGATGCTTGATTTGTTGAGGTGAGGAAGGTCTTGTACAAGGTGATAGTCTGCACAGGGTTCGTGCAACTTATCCCTCAGAATTGCCCTCCAGAAGAGAGAGTTTTCTAAGCAGAAGGATCTCAAAAACTACTTAGTTAAGAGGCACAAAGGACAACCTGAGGCTTGAAGAAAATCAACAGACACAGTCTGAATAACAGATTGATCTTTTTTACCAACTATGCGTGYCTGAGATCTGAAAGGGGCTGCCCTTCCCCTTGCTCTGATTATTCCTGCTATTTTCCCTGTCTTTAAAGTCCAGAGTCTGGTGCACACTGTACCTTGATACCTAATTTACAAGTTACAAACTGATACAGTTAAAGCAACGAGGCTTGTGATCTGAGGCAGGGAGGTGGTATTTCTATACATCTTAACATAGGAAAGTTGAGCAGAAAGGTTAGTTCCTACTGCTGTACTTGACATTATGAGTTGGTTTAGGGGGGGTTGTTCTTAGTGTTTATCATCAAGGGTTTAAAAACAAAGAGGAAATTTTGGGGTTATTTTTCAGAAGCTTAATTGTCCTGAGTTTTATTTAAAGCTTTTCAGAGCCAAAATTTGCAATAGAGTGGGTTCTTTGGCAAAAATCAGGGTATTGAAGTATAAGCAGCCTCAAGAAAGCAAAACTTGCTTTCTTGAAACAATGAAACAGGTTAATATGGTTGTCTTGAAGATATTTAAGTAATAAAAAATGTGATATTACATTTACATCCAAAAGAATTTTCTTTATTTTATTGTTTTGATGGGTTTATTTTTTATCTTTTCTGTTATTTTTCCTTTCTGTTTTGTTTGATATTTCTTGCTAAGTAGTAGTTTCATGTGTCTAGGCACTACTTCTGCTGAAGTGGATCTGAAAGCTTTTTCAAAGCTGAGCACAAGTCAATATCATACTGTAGTGAAAAAAGGAAAGATCTTTTTTCTGTCTTAAAAAAGTGTACCCTGTAAGATGGGTAAGATAAATTTTCCGCTCTTCTCTGCACTCTTAAACATCAGATGAACTAGATTTGGGCACTGGTCATCTGGGAAGATGGGGGCTAATTCAAGAAAATCCGTATCGGAAAAACAAGAATGGTTAGAGATCAGATCAATATGACCTCAAATTTAGGACAGTTTATATTAAGGGGATGTGCTAATATTCAAATATGTAAAAAACTATTTCAAAAAATAAGGCAGTAATTGACTTCCTATACCTACAATAAAACAAAAAATAAATGGATCTAAATTGCAGCAAGGAAAACTCAGGACAGATATTAGGAAAAGCTTCACTGTGACATGAACATTAGCACATCCTGCCTGGACTGGTCCTTGCCTACATTGCACAGTATGCTGTGCCTTCTCTTGTACCTTACTGAGCTTGACCTTGCCTTGCTTTCCTGGTTTGAGCTCCAGTCTGCCTTTTCACTACAAACTTCCATGGCAGTCTGTTGGCTAAACCTGGTTGCCATCACTGGACCTACACTGCTCTTCTTGTTTGGGTGCTGTGGGTCTGCACTTTTGTGGGAGGGGGTCGTTGCCCTGCCTGCCTTGTTGTCACCCCCAGCTTATGTCTCCTTCCAGGGCAGTTCCACCCTGATTTCTCAATTGCAGGAAGTCCTTAAGAACAAGCTAAAAACTTTTGCAAAGATGACACAGATGTAGCTGAGCTTGTTTTGGGCAGGAAGATAGGTTACATAAACCCTTTTAAAGCCTTCTAGTTCTGCATTTGTGATTATAGTACAGGTCATTCTTACAATAATTTCTATATGTGTTTGATGTTTTTATTATTTACAGGTATTTCATGTGATTACATTTCAGATTATTAAAGGATTTACTTTTTTAATTGCTATTATTGATACAATGTCTATTATACATATCAAAGAGTTTGGATTTGATTTCTCTTTTGTATTTTATACAGGTAGCTATTGCCAGCTGAAGAATCAGATCCCCCTATGTTCCAAAAAATTATAAAATTTACTGTCAGGGAGAGGAAAGAGGAAGGATTAAAGAACAGCTGTGTATGCCAGGCATCCAACAGTGAAACTCTCTGAGGAGTTAACATTACACAAGATACCCCTATTCTAACAAGTTGCTTTATGTTCATGCTTTGTAGAAGAAGATATTAGAGAGATAAAGGAATATATTGCTTTTTTGTGCAGCTTTTTAAAATACAAATTCATCACATCCCATTGCTACACTGCAGAGTAATTGATCTAAGATAAGATAAAACAAGGACTTGCTAACATTATGTGGGAAAAAAAGAATCTTCTTTACTTTGTGACTCTAGGCATTCCCATTTAGATGGCCAAGGTAAAAGGCAATTGGAAGGCTTAGATTTAAAGGACTTTTAAAAACAACTCAGAAATTGGGAGTCATGTGATTGCCCTAATGACTCCACCATGATAAGTTTATTTACTTAGTCACTTGAAAACTGTAAGAGCATAAACAGACAGAGAAAACATTTTCAGTCTTTTCACCTGTTTTCTAGTGTGACCCAGATACTCTTTCACATTGTCTGGTTTCTTACAAATGCTCAGTGGATCTTTGTTGATTGTAATTATGTGCTGAGTGCTAGCAGGAACTAAGTCAGACTTAGCAGCAACATTTAAAAACAACACTGAGTACTTTTTTAATATTTCAGTGACTGTATCTTATGATTGTGCAACTGAAGAATACTTAAGTTCCTTTCCTAAAACTTGTAAGTAGACTGAAAAATCTATTTTTATGTATCAGGTTTCTGTATTTGTAGATAGATATTTGTATGTAGTTGCTACTGTAGTCCCTTCATGGATCTATCTGAGAGTAGCATTTCTCCCTCTAATTAAGTACTTTATGATTTTTGTGAAAAATATTTTCTTTCTCCCCCATATTTGAAGTTTATATTTTAGTTGAATTTTTAGTATCTCCAAGGATGGAGAAGCATAGTGTTTCTGGGCAACCTGTTCCAGTGCTGCAATGGTGAAAATAAAAAAAATAATCTCTGTAGTTAATCTGATTTTCCCTTGTTTCAACCTGTGTCCATTTCCTCTCACTCTATCCCTATATACCTCTGAGAAGAGTCTGGGTCCATCTTCTGTATATTGTGCTGTTAGGTACTTGAAGACAGCAGTAGGATCTCCTTTTAGTTATCTTCTACTAAGTCTTAACCCACTTTTCTCATCTTCTCTTCATATGGTGTAGTGAGCTGTGGCAAACAGCACAATGGAATGTGATGGTACAATCTGTGGATCARCAAGTGACAGGAGAACAATACCTGAAACTGTGAGGAAGGTGCACTGCGACACCACCATGGGCTGATGTGATTAGTGGCTGGTGCAGGCAGCTCTTAAGGAAAGTTAGGAGTGGCCACCTCCTCCAGCCACCCCTGCCAAGGACCCTCCTGCCCAGCTGCTGGGGCCCATCCAGGTGCCCCAGGGACCCAGGGTCTCTGCCCAGGCTGAGGAACGTGACTGCCACTTTCCCCTTTGCAGGTTCAACCAGCAGAGAAGCTGAGCACATATCCCAGACACACATACACACACAGAAGACACGGCCATGGCTGGTCACGCAGACAGCCACAGACAGGGCGCTGCCCCCCGCAGCACCCACACTGAGGACCCACAGCAGACCCAGGCACAGACAGCCACGTCCCCTCCTCCTCTTGGGCTGGCAGAGGCAGAAGGTCACTGGTGCAGCACACACACCACGCTCTCCAGGTTCACAAGCACACGCACATTCATGGATCCCCCGAGCACCGGCACGGCCCCTCTGCCCCCCGGCACCCCTGCCCGGATCCCGGCCCCCCTTACCCACCCCACGGGTCCCCGACCCACCGGCTGGCCCAGCTGGGTGCTGGCTGCACACACGCTGCACTCACACACTCGCCCCACAGACACCCCACATCACGGGTCCCCCTGAATACCAGCATGGACCCTCCGCCTGCCTAATACCCCTGCCCAGACCCAAGGTGATCAGGTGCAGGGCTCAGACAGACAAGTGTACTGACTGGCCCTGTTTTATACTTGGCTGGCCCCTTTTATACCTTTTCTGTCCACTTCCCCACTTTGTTCCTCCCTGCTCCCTCTTCCCCTGCGTCCTTTATCATTTGTCCCTCAGGTTTGTGTCCCTGTATGTTCTTGTCTATGAGCTCTACCCCTTTTTTTTTTTTTTTTTTTTTTTGAAAAGGCGCTTGACCAGATATCCTTAGAGGAGCAGAGAGACTGCTTTCACATACCCTTACAGAATCTAGTTGTAAAGACCCACAGCAGTAGAGACTGGGGGAACACTGTTAAGCAGATGTCCAAACTGCATAGTACCATGTCACTGGGTCGATAACTATGGTGGGTCTCCATTGATGTATGTGCGTGAGTTGTGGGAGAAGCTTTTCCCTGACAGACTATCTTTTGCTTTCTCTGCTTGATAAATTCAACTCAGCAGTGTTGCTTTTTCCCTCAGTGACATATCCTGTGCTCCAACCCCCCAACCATCCTTGGTAGCCCTCCACTTGATGTGACGTCAAAGTCTTTCTTGTACTGCAGACCCAAGAGTGCAGGGGACAGTACTCCAGTACCAGCTGGTGGCAGGTGGCTTCAGTCTTGCTAATACAGTCCGGCAGGTGATTGGCTTGCTTTCTTTGCTGTAAGGGCCTATTGATGACTCATGTTTAGCTTCTTGTCCTGCACATCACTATGCCTTTTCCAGCAGCCTGCTTTCTAATGAGCAGGACGCTAGTCTACACGGCTGCACTGGAGTTATTCTGCCCAAGTGCAAGACTTTGCATTTGCTTTTGTTGAATTTAATGAAATTCCTCCAGCCTGTTGAGGTCCCTCTGAGTAGCAGCTCTCCCCATTATATCAGCTGCTCCCTACAACTGGTTATTTTCTGAGGATTTGTTGAGGTTTTCTGTCCCATCTTATAGGTCTTTAATGACATTAAATAGTCAACAGAGCTTATCTTCTCTTCCTAGAAGGCATGATTTGGCCTTGCTACTTCTTTATCAGCTGTTCCTAATCACCTTCTTGTCCTTCATGTAACTGGACATGGCTTACAGAGGGATCTGGCAGAATGATGGGCTTCTAGTTCCCTAAGATTTTCTTATACCCTTCTTAAAGAAAAGAGTAGAGATTTGTCTTTTTAAATACTTGTCTGTTCATACTTACAATAATGTAAAGGCAAGTTACTGCTGTTGCAGTGAACTACGGAATAATTTCCATACATTATCCTGCCCACAATAGCGAATGTGATTTACACGAACAAAAGCAATTCAGCTTCCCTAAGATTGCATATTTCACCATGTTGCTTTTCATTTATGAAAACTATAACAACTTCAAAGATTTGTCATGCTTTTATAGTTTTCTCTCATCATTAGCAGGCAGAATACTCTGTGTCCATATAGTCATATGACATCTGCACTACACATGGGGAAGGAACTCTGTCCACTGCTCTTCTTTTGGGATGACATTGGTTTCAGCCTTTTTTAACTCCACTTCATCAGTAATCAACATTACCTCTGCTCACACTACCATCAGCAAGAGCATAACAACCTTCAGATTGTTCCAGAGTGTTATCATATTCCTGACAGAACAAATTTACAATAAACCATAATCAGCAAAGACACTGGTCAGAATTCATTCTCACTTGTACTGATGAAAATCCAAAGCCAGCTGAACTTAGTTAAAATGTTATCAGCTGACTCAGAACTGAGTTCTCAGATGGTAACAGAATTTGTCAATTTGAACACTGAAGTATAATTCTTTGAGTTTATGTTGGTACATCTGAAATATTATTGACCTTTTCCAGTCTAGCTGATGCTTGGCAGTGTCTGTCCAGTAGCTCATATAGCAGTGTGTTTAATTATAATTATGAATTTCTATGATAGTATGAAATGCTTCTTTCTCTCTCTCTCTCAAAAGAAGAAAAAAAAAAAAGGCAGGTAAAATACACATGGTTCTAAAATCTAAGAAATACAAAGTAAAGAGAAATGTTCCAGCTTAAGGATTACTGTAAGCCTGACCCCATATTAGCTTTACATTGCAAAGCACATAAAGAGAGCACTTAATTCAGAACAAATACATAAAATTAATGAAGTCCAGCACTCATTAATCCTATTAGAAAGAAGTGGTTTAGTAAGCACTTTAAAGTTTTCTGTTTCTTTTAAATCGTTAGCAAACGATAGCATTTCTATATGGAATACAAAGCCCTAGAATTTGTCTGTGGACATATGTCCATGTGTCTGTGCCTCTGCCTGATTATGAAAAGTAATTGAGAGTTTAGAGCATGAATAGAATGCCTCCAGAGCACCAACCTTCATAAAAGTTTCAGCAATTTATTATTATTATTATTATTATTATTATTATTATTATTATTATTATTATTATCAAAGCTGGGGAGAATAAAATGGGTTTTTTTGAATATGCAGCATGTAGAGGTAGGCAATGATAATATTTCTAGTGGTATTACTGATTTCCAGGTGAGTCAGTTCTGCAAGCATCAAGCTGCTAACGCAGACAATGATTCTGTCATCTGTATCAAATGTATGTAGGGCATAAACTTTCTGATTCAATTCTGTGTTAGGGTTTAATTTACTCCTGTCAAGCTTCACATATTGGCAAGGCAGGCAAGCAAGCAGAGTTAGTAGAAAGAGATCCAATACTTGGGGCTATCCTAGTGTCAATGCTGTGCAGGAAAGAGAAAATTTAAAATTAAGAATGCTAAAGAATAGTGCTATACCTTTGAACATAGGTCCAGGGTCTAGAGAGTCCCTGGGTGGAGTGTAAAGTGCTTTTTCTTCTGGGCCTTCCTGAATTCTCTATAAAAAAAGCTAAGCATCTTCTCTGAAGCTCAGATCACCCTCAGAATATTTCTGCCAGCATGGTGAACATCATCAAGAGAGCTCATCTTGACCACGAATAAAAGTCAAATTCTGAATTCTAAAAAAAAATGGAATGTCAAGATTTGGACAATTATTTTTTTCTGATTTTAGTTTTTCAAGTTAAATTCTTACATCTGTCTCTCATAAATTAACGAAGCAGGGATATACATCTTTCAACACAGAAGAAAAGGATCTCAATCTATTGTGCTATGATGAAAAATGACACCATTAAGACTTTATGACTTTTAATTTCAGACTGTTTTGAGGAATTCTTAAACTGGAAAATGTTTTCTTCACACAATATAGCAAGATACCTACTCATGAAATTTATTTATTGACATTGTTGGTATTATTCTGACATTTAGTTTACAACTTTTAGGGTTTTTTACAACTTTTTTAGTTTTAGTGTTTTTACAACTGTTTTTGTCTTTTAGTTTTTACAACTTTAAAAGTTTACAAATTTTAAAGCCTCTAAAATAGTGAACAGTGTATTATTTTTCACTATTCAGTAATTCAAAAGTGGGTTAATGTAATTATTCTCAAAAAAATTAAGAGTAGCAAACCAAAATTAAATATACATTTACAAAAATATTTCATTTAGACTATGAGTGTTCAAGTAAGAAGACAAAAAGGTGTGACCCTGTGAAAGCATGAGATTAGAACAGAAATTATAAGAAACACTTCATTTAAATAGTTGATACTGGAGGTTTAGCTCAAAGATGAGAAAATGATCTCCTTAATTAAATATTGAAAAGGTCAATATAGCTTAGGCTAACTTTGGTCACTATCTGTGGATATCTATTTTAGTGAAAATATATGGTTTGTCTTGTCCAGCTTCTTTTATTTTTCCACTACTCTTTATTTTCCCTAAAAAAATCACAATAAGTGCCAGCAGTATGCCTTTTTAGTTGATCATTAGATTAGTATGGAGATAGCTTTTTCAGTCAAAAAATGAGAAGGTGATGATGTTGCTTTGAGATTTTCACAGTGATAGGAAGATGAGGTTTTTGACAATAAAAAGAGCTGAACCTGCTAATTACAGAGAAATAGTACAAATCATGGTGGTAGTGGTATTTTGGTCCTACTATTCAGGTAAGTATAAGCACA
Source organism: Oceanodroma leucorhoa (assembly GCA_030449065.1). Taxonomy (NCBI): domain Eukaryota; kingdom Metazoa; phylum Chordata; class Aves; order Procellariiformes; genus Oceanodroma; species Oceanodroma leucorhoa. The sequence goes on along the minus strand of JASVER010000136.1, from coordinate 334,083 downwards.
AAATTGCAAAAGCAGCATTTGATATATGAAACCATATACAGTTTTACCACAGACATATATCTACTTTCATCATTGTATCAATATTTTTATTTTATATATAAAAACTCAAAATATGGATATTATTTATTATGATCACAATGATGATAAATTTTTAATACATACACCCATTAAGTTACTCAAAATCACTGATTCAAGGAGTTATGCTAACCAAAGCAGAACAAAAGGTACAGTACAAACCTTGATATAATTATGCTGCTGGGTTGAGCACTTTTTAAAAATTTTTGCTTACTCAACCTACTTTCAAACTTTCACTTCTACTACAGGAAACACAGCAGAAATTAAATGCTGTTGTGACACATCTGAGAAATCATTTCTTAGTAATTTACCTTCAAATGTTAACAGCTGATTCAGGTTGAGATTAATTTCAAACCTGTTTAGAGATCTAAAAATTAGCCTTCAGAATCTAAGCAAGGATAACTTTGTAATCAATGAAGAGAAAATAAACACCTCCAGAAGAAAATTCAGTTTGTTATAAGACAGACATCTACCATAAATTAGATGAGTGTCTTCTGGAGATATTTATTCCTCTCCTTTGGCCATAATGAGAGCCTAGGATAACTCAGATGGCAGCTGGTAGAGAGCTAAATTTAGATGAAATTGCTGTGTGCCTTATTACATGCCAGTAAGTTTAAAAGGTTCTTTTCCATGAAATCCAACTAACTGTAAAGCCCATTTCAAGGAATAAAATGCATCTACTCTTTGGTACTTAATCATCCTTGTCAGGGCTAATAAATTAAACATATCCCAGACCATTTTCTGACATCGAAGCCAGCTGCCACAGAAAGGTTTGTGCCCATACTGTTGAACTCTGCTGCTCTCCAAACGAGCGTAGCCACAGCCACCCAACAGGGACAGGACTCTTGCCTGTGCGGTGGTGCAGAGTGCCAGACGGTCCAAGCCAGACTGTGCCTGGGATTGTTAGCTAGATAAACAGTCAGTCCCACAGCCTGGGAACACTCTGTGGCACTAGCTTAATTTATGAAATGATTAACACCTTCTTGTCTGTCAATGAACTGAGAGTGTGTAAAATACAAAATTACTGCTGCATTAACAGATTATATTACTGATGAGCATTATTGTGGTTTCTACCCATGAAACAATTACGTTCACCTTAAGTAAAATGGACAACGTGAAGCAAAATGGATATGTGTTAGCAAGAATAGCAACAAACAAGTGGTTTCTTAGTACACACTTCAATGATTTTCAGATGCTTAAAAGGATCACTGAAGCACTGTGCGGATATATTCATTCAGTACTTCAGACTTCTACAAAGTGGTAACACCGTATTCCTTTTCATCGTCTAGTCTGAGATTTTAGACCATAAAGAAAACAAAATTTCAAAATGGATCTTTTTGTTCATACACTACATATGATTTGTATATGCTAAGATGACCTTAAATTAGGATTTTAAAATCCTGGTTTAGTGCCATGCAGAGCTAATTTTAGAGGCAGCAAACAGGAAAATGCTGGTTTTTGGCCAAGGGAAAGGGCCTTCTGGGTAAATTAGAGAAAACTGAAAATGGGAAGTAAAAGTGGCCAGTATTGGCTCAGCTTACAGGCCCTATGAATCAATAGTTGTGCCTGCTACTTGAAAGCAACAACCTGGTGCTAGTATATGCAAGAAACCCATTGCTTTGCAACTTTGTATTTGAATGTCATTACATCCCAATGATATCTTAAAGACATTAAATGAACATCTGAACATTCAACCAGTAAGTAAAATTTCGGGAAATTTGTTTTCTACCAAAACAGTGGTATGCTCAAATTAATATATCTTTTCTTTTTTTTTTCCCCCTTTCGATTTGAACCAAAGACATATTTCTCACTGATGTGCTTTTGGGACTTTTAAATGGAAAATTCCATTTGAGCAGCTTTGCTTTATCAAGTTATAATGTCTTAGGAAAGACCCCCAAATATTTTAGTGTGGAAGAACTAGAAAGAGCCACTGAAGAAGCCACCACTGAGGTTTGTGTTAGAACCACTCTGTGCTGCAGCACTTTGGGCCAAACTCTGGCAAAGTGAATAGTAGCTAATTCTGCACATGCAACTGTCAGAGGGTTTGCTTCTGAAAGTCAACCACAAACATCAGAACTGTCTCTTCAGAGTTTTCATACTTAAAGGGTAATGGTTTAAATGCCAAATATCTTCAATAAACACTCTTATTCAGTAAACTCTTTGTTCTATACTTTAGTAAATAGACTTAAAACCAAATTATTCTCCAAATGCCAGAATTTGAAGGTATTACAGAATGTAGGTCAAAGCTATTTTGTAAAAGATGATACACATTTTGGGGAGGAAACAGAATATGTTATCAGCTACTTTACATTCTTTATATGACTGTACTAGCTCTGTGTATTAAGTGCTTCAAAATATATTGAACAAAAGAGACTTTTATGTTTTAATCTATCCCATTTGTTCAATCTTCATTCCACTGTTCTCCTTTGTCATCATGCCTTTCATTTTTTTCCTATCTAACAGCAAGTTCCCTTAGTTTCATTTAAGTTAATGAGATATTCAGCAAGTAGAAATATTTAGTTTTGGATGCCCAAATACTCCTGAATAGTGACTAAAGTAATAATAAGAAAAAGGAGTTCAATTAATCTATTTGTGCATGTGTGTTTAAATTTTACTTTGTTTTCCATTACACACATTTTTTATTGTCCCTAATAGGAAGGGATCACTTGAAAGATGTTTCAAAAACACAGCATTTGATTCAACTTATTTTTTAAAGTCTCTTTCTGCAAGAAGTGAAAGCCGGAAACAAAAAATAAACAATGAAATAAAATAGCTAAGGTCACTTATCATCAGCCACTCCATGACATGCAATGAAATCCTATTCTCTTTGCCCATTGAGAATGTAAAACCAATTCTACACTGAAATTACCAAGTGTTTTTATAAGTCAAAATGAAAGCCTAGGAAAAGGTATCTGCAGTAGCTCTGCAAAGCTTTATAGGTTTCAGTGTAGGAAAAAAAAAGCAGAGTTAAAGCCTTTTAAGAATGCCAATGGTGTAATCAGGCAATGAGATCAGACTGAAGCCAGTGCTGCTACTTTCTCACTGGTGCTGCCACCAGAATTCATATCTCATATTTGTATTTCATATCATATTTTCTTTTCCTCCACAGACAGATTATCTAACTATCCATGTAAACTATGTAATCTATCGATTTATTACTCTATCGTTCTATCTATATCTATATTTGTGTATCTTTTTCTTAATACAGACACATGTATACACATATCATATTTTTTAGATCTTGTAGAACTGATATGTTTGTAAAGGTAAAAACCCCAAAATTAGTAGAAGTTAAGAAAACCCAAAAAGTCTTTAAGCAACCTGTTCTTTTCTGTAAGGATGAAATTAAACTGTAGCAGCTGAAACACATAATAGATTTATGTATATAAGAATAGATACCTATATAGATATATTTCAGTTGCAAAAAATAAGGAAATTAAGAAATGTCACTTTCTTACATTTCATTTCTTACTTTCAGGATAGTGCTGAGACAGAGACAGATCCAAACTGTGGACAGCAGATCTTTGTTAACCTACAATATAATAACATTGCAGAAAGCAATGTCTGTAAAAGCTTATTTAAAATTCCAGCAAGGCTGATATACCCAATTAACAGCAAAACCTGCATGAACTATGGCAACAAGGAGATTCCATTTTGTGAACAAGAAGCAATTATTAAAAGAGAAATCTATATAAGAAATATCATAAAAGGTTCTCCCTGTACTCTTTTCATCAGACTTCAAAGGGACTTTTCTCAAACACATTAAGAATATACTATAATTCAAAGGTTGCATTTATGTTGTGATATTAGCTGCAAGAAGCAAGAGAGCTGAAATATGCACACTATAAAAAGAGTAGCTTTTGTTTCTTCTGAAGAGAAGTGATAATTTCAGCAACCGAAGTTTTCCATGGGCTTTTAAATTTCAAAAGGAAAAGAAGCATATCCTATATTTTCTGGAACTCTCTGAAATAAGACAAAGAAATCAATATAATCTGAATCAAATAAAAGTGACGAAGCCAGTATGATTTTGGTAAAGATTAAAGATTGGATAAAGAGAATAGTACTGAGCAATGAGAAGGACATTTCTGCACTATGCATGGGTGGAAGTAATAATGGAATGCCATGGCCAATTCTAGTATCTGCAGTCCAAGAAGAGTTAGCTGCAGAAGACTCAAATAAGACCAAAGAAACTATTATTAACTTTAAAAGCATTCTGAATAGTTTGAAACACCACATATTCAATCATTTTTTTTAACAGATAAAGTTAAGGTATGACTTTATCAGCATATATGGAGAATGAACAAGTGATAACAGAAAACAGTTTAAAGTAGAAGAAAAGAGCAAAATTGCATCTACTGAGAGAATTACAGCAGACTTTCTATTACTGACATACTTCGGACAAGCTTGGATATTTTAGAAAAATATGTTTCAGTTGAATTACAAATAAAGAGAATCCTTATATTTTTTATTTTATTGAAATATTTCTTTCGTTGTTTTTTCATATAAGACTACACTATGCTGACAGTTCTTAACAAACCAGTAGTGATCAGAAAATAAGAATATCTTTACAAAACTCTCATTCTATTTTTCCTTTTTTGTTTTTTCCTCTGCAGGATGTATGTGAAAGGTAAGTGACCTATAAAATGTCATTTATTTGTCTTTAAAACCGCTGAGGTAAGGTAGTACTATAAATACTAGTAGTACAGTCTTAGGAATCTGGTCCTGTGGTATAATATTCCACATATTCTAGAGATTTCTTTTACACATATGAATATCGCATCCCAGACAAAGTTGATAGTGAATTGGCATTATTTCTTTTGAAGTCTTTCTGGAGCATTCTTACCCTCTAACATAATAATAACAGCTTGGGTTTTTTTTGTTTGTGTTTTTTTTTTTTTTTTTTTAAATAGAAACAAGTCTAAACATTGGCTAATTTCTAACTCATGCCATACACATTCTCACTCTATACAGTTAAATAATTATCTGTATTGCAGCATAATTTGTAACATTTTCCAGCAACTGCAATGTAGTTTAAACACCTGTTTGCCTACCATCATGTTGATTGTCTATTTATGGATACAGAAAGCAATTTCTGGAAATGGAGAAGGTGTTAAAGCACTGAGCTTGTTTACTTTATATGTGAAAATACCCTGGAGGCATAACTGTGAACAATGACCAACAAATGAAAGGAAGTATAAAGTACGTATCACAAAGAAAATACAGCAAAGTAAGAAAGAAATAAAGAGAGAAATAAAGAGAGAAATAAATAAATAAATAAATAAATAAAGAAAGAAAGAAAGAAAGAAAGAAAAAGAAAGAAAGAAAGAAAGAGAAAAAGAAAAGAAGGAAGGAAGGAAGAAAGGAAGGAAGGAAGAAAGAAAATATAACAAGTTTTATAACTTTCAATAAAGGTGGTATGATAATGTATTTCAAAGATAGATTTAATAAAAAAAGCTACTCAGACTTCAAACACAAGTTACGGTATTCTGTGCTGCACAGTGGAAAAAAATGGGCCAGATTTGTGGGAAAAAAAAGGAAAAAAACAAAGAGCAGATGTGAAGAAACATTTGGTCATGCAGAGACTCGTAAACATGTAGAATAGCCTATGAAGCATAATCATTGAGTCAAAAGCATTGGAGCCATTGCAACAATTAGATGGCATCCTAGGAGACATACAATGCTAAAAAGGACTTTGATGGGTTGAGTGATCTTTAGTCATTTTACCAATATCTCTGTCTTTTATAGTTTTTTCTCCCCTTGGCTGTATAGGGCAATACTTTTCTTTCCATCTGTTATAAATTGTTCAGGGTATTGCATAATAAATTAGGGATTTACAAGTTCATCTAGAAAAGTTAATTACAGAGATTTTTTTCTTTTTTGTTTTTTAAGAAAAGAAAAAAATTGAGAAAAGAACCCCTAGTAAACCAGAATTTCTTAAAGGTAATTTAAACAGAAAATTATGTTTTGTATACTGTGAAAATACTATATTTGATCTGTCTGTGTAGGAAAGTAAAATTAAGCAATTTGGAAAAGTAATGGGATTTCCATTCAATCCACCCATTAGTACTAATCTGTATGTTGATACAGATTTATCTGTGAAAAAAGGAACCACCTTAATTGTCTTACTCATTTATTCTAGTCCCAGAGAAGATAATGAGATAATTCATGTATTTAACATCAGTAGAATTTGACTTATGTGTTAGAAATATTAATGGTGTTTGGAATGCTTAATAAGTACTCAATTGTAATGAATACTTCATAATACTTACACCTCTGTTGATGTAAATCCTTAATGCTTTGTTAAAAATATTAATACCTTGTCCTCYTTTCATATAAACTTTTTGAGAAGTAAAAATTAAACTAATTTTAAGGAGATGTTACAGAAAGTTAAAAAACTAAAATATATCTTATGAAAACGTATATTACTATAGATATAAAATAGCAATATTTGTCATTTAAATTATGAAAATTTACTGAAATTTGTTTCATTTTATATAATTCACTATATAATTTCTTATCCTGTATTTTTGTTTTCAATTCTAAGGCTATAATTAATGAAGAGTCCTCTTTATAGTCAGTGAATGTTAACAACGTATTGTTTAACTGTTGTTTCATTCTGAGCTAGATAGAAGAATTTAAACAAATTCTTAACAACATAACAAGCATAAACATTTGTTAGTTTGTTTTCAATTTTTTTAGGTAATGGTAAATTCCTTTTATTTCTCACTATACACATACTTCCACATATTTACTCCTAATGACTTAAACCATTTTTGCTGCTCTCCTTGTGTTGACATCCACATCCCTACAACAGGTTACTTTCTCCTAAGCCGTAGTACAGTGCTGTATCTTTGGAGGTTAATTTTTAGATTAAAAAGGAAATCAATGAACTGCAGCTGGGATGTAAGTCAAGTCATTTATCTTTTTCACAGCTATATTCTATCCTTAAAATTCAGGAAACAAGCTATATGCAGAGTAATATTCATTTTTCTGGGCAACTCAGCCAACTCCTTGTTTTTCTCAAAGGAACTCTTGAAAAATTTGGCCTCGTGGAAAAAAGTGTTTCAAAATCCTTTTTGCAGTGTTACCTCTCTCCTTAATCAACATAACCCATCTGGGAAGGAAAAAAAAGAAGCAAACAAAAGCTACTGCACAGAATCAAAACTGTTGATGTTCCTTTGGAAACCAAGTAAAACACCTAAAGAAGCTGGGCTTAAGGTATGGAGTGGATGCAAATTAAGCTGGTTTAGAAACAGATTTGTCAGGCATGAGGGAGGGCTAGAAAAAGGGACTGCAGTGATGGTAGAGGAGTAATGAAGAAAGAGGCTTTGAGGAGAACAGGACTGCTCCCTTTGGTGACACCAAACCATTTGGTGGTCTTGGTGGCACCATCAAGATATATTCTCAGGATCCGAGCAGGTAAAAGAGCACCAGTGAATGAGGTCGGGCACTGGATGCAGATCTTCCACACTGCTTAATTGTTTCACGTCATTTCATTTAAGTCTTTCCAAGATAATGACTGGGCATAGCTTGGAGCACGGTTCCCTTCAGTTACACCTTGGGAAAGACAACAGGCTGCTGCTGCAACAGGACTGGCCCTTTCATCTCTACACGGTCCTCTAACATTAATGCCAAAATGCTTTGCACTTTCATATACTCTCACATGCTCTGAAGTCATAGTCTAAGACATGCAACATGTACCCTCTTTTTTAGAAGCACCGCTCAATGCGTACAACCAAATCCCAACATTTCAGACCTTTTGGCCTGAAAAACTTTAAAAATAACTGTTATGACTGACTACCTGTGGTCCAAACAGTAATGGACTCTGACAACATGTTGTGAAACAAAGCTTTATTGAGGCAGTAAGAAAGATGAGCCACAACATGCCCATGCAACAACCSACCCAATCACCAATAGCAAATACAGGATCATAAGTGATGCTATGGCTCTGGCAGATTGCCAGGGGCACTTAGTATTGGGGTCATCTGGCCAATCACGCAAATGCCTTTTGAATGCAGGTAAGAATTGTGCCACCCATTGACTCCACCAGTATGATTTGAGAGTATCACACCTTACATGGATAGTGTTGGTGGCAATCTGCCTACGCTGCAGATATCGGTAAACAGTCAGGGTGTCAGGAGGCAGGGTGGTGGCAGTCTGTCTACGACAACGATGTTGGTCAAGGGGCAGGGTGTTAAGATGCAAGGTGTCATTAATCATGAGCTGAGATGAAACTTAGACTAACATCAGTATATCATGGATGCATCCAATTGGCTATAAAAGGGATGAGTTCTACCCAGCCTTGGCTTGAGTCTACCCATGCCACTTATGTCTGGAGCCAAGGACTAGTCCCTGCCTTTGTTTTATTTAGCAATATAAAGTACAGGAATAGCTTAGCATAGCCATAGCCTCAGGTTCAAACTTTGTCTCAGTAATCAACGTAGAAACTTTAACCTCAGTTCACGTAACTCAGGTATTGCCGAACTCATTGGGTTACAGCTATGGGCTACAGGTTACATCTATCTTAATTTCTCCTTCTAGAGAATTCCTATTTTATATTAATAAATAAATAGTAACTGCCTGTAAGAAAAAATGCTTCATATACCCAGGAAAAGAATTGTAACTGTCAAAGGTAGAATTCTGAATAATGACTCATTTTTGTGGGCATGACAACCATCTCTTGTTGTCTCCTTTCACAGGACTGTTTCATTTAATGTAAGTGGGAATTAAGCTTCTAAATCATATAGGTAGCTTATGAAAAAGTGTAACATCAAACAAGCTGCCTGAGCCCAATACAATGATTAACCTTGTGGTAGCTACTTGTATACTTGAAAGTTATATTGAAAATAACATCAGAAAAAAGAAATGACAAACAGCTCCATTACAAGCCGAAGAGAATCTTTTATTCTTATTTGAACATTGCTGACAGCATGAGCTATAAAGAAAATAAGAACTGTGTTGTAGAAAGCATTTTTTATTCTACTTTCATTTTTCATTGAATAGTTTAAAATTCCATCTCATGTAGTTTGACCAAAAAAATTCATCTGGATTTGAGAATCACTTCCTTGTTGTTAATCTAAGTTAAACCAGCTCTTCTGAAAATCCATTACACTATATCAGTTATACCATCTGCACAAACGTTGTTAGTCATTATCAAAATGTTTGTTTTACAGGAAGACAGACAGCTAAGAACAATGATACTGAATGAATGAATGAAGAATCTGCACAATAGGATAGAACTCTAGACTGGGAAATGTAGTACATGCTAGCACAGATCTAGCTATTGACAATTAAAGAAATAGCAGAAATCTGTCCAACTGCCTCTTAGTGGCTTCTCACTGTGTACAATTAAGGTGCGGATCTCCTTGTCACAAGGCATTGTGGTTGTTAAAAATTTATGGGGGAAATAATTCCCTTGATGGCCATTAAAAAATAAAAATACAACTTCAGGCTTGGGAATTTGCAGATTGCTGGAGGCTGGCAGAATAGTCTGGGAAAATATCACTGCATGTGGGTCCTATTACTATGCTGCTTCACAGTAATCCCCTTTTAGCTACTGTTGAAGACAAAATGCTGGACTGATGGGCCTCTGGGCTGATATGCTGCATAGCTTGGTCATTTATCTGTTCATTTACAATTGCTTTTTTTTTTTTCAGTAGCTGAGCAGTCTGTAAAAACAAGTTTCGTGACAATGTATGCCTGTGGATTCTGAAGACATCAAGGTAGACTAAAGCTACTCTCTGTTTTCAATTAGAGGATAATAGTTCCTTCCTCTTGAAGATTTTTCAAGTTGTCAGCCTAGCCTTCTGCTTGGAAAACCTCTTGTACGTTACATTAATTGCGTACATTATCTTACGAAGTTTTAGTTAGTTTTAATCTCAGAAAGGCAGATACATTGTTGCTGAAATCAGTGACACCATTCTATGTTCAACAGCAGCAGTGTGTGTCTGTGAGGACAGGCTGAGGATCACCTTTGTTTTAGATAAGAAGCTATCAACAATTGAGTGTATGAACTGCTGGTGTAAATGTTTCTCCCTGAGTTCATTAAAAGAGCATGAGTGTCCCCCTGAGTTAGCCAGACCAACACGGGAGAAGGGTATATACACGGCTCAGCCCAACATAGAGTTTAAAAACTACACAACTACCAAAAGAAGAATTTCAATGAGAGCAATGGGCTTGAGCTGGCTTCAACCCATGTATTCCTTCATGGCRACTGGAGATGCCCAGCATCGTGACAGTGAATGTATTATAGAGACCAGTAATGGGGATCCCATTGATATTGTGATTGAATCATGTATTGCAATTGCTGTATTTCACTACATGTAACATATGTTTGACTGTGTTGTGCAGTATATTTTGTATCACTCTGCTAAATCAGAAATCCCATGTCGCATCAACTATCTTCAAAATAAGTAAATGTGATATTAAGCAGTACACCCTCCAAGCATGTGGAAAGAACCTGGTCAGAGAGTATCGGACCCTGACATTCATGCTGAGGCCTGCTATTATCTTTTGCAATGGACAACATTCCTAGAAAATTACTTTTCTAGGACATGGTAATCAGTAAAAAAAAAAAAAAAAGAAAAATCACATGTGGCCAACAGGGTATTCCATACCATGTGATGTCATGCCCAGTATATGAATGGGGGGCGTGGTCCAAGAAGTAGCAATTGCTATTTTGGCCATTGCTCAGTGGGTGGTGAGCAATTGCATTGTGCATCACTAATTTTGTATATTCTATTATTATTATTATTGTTGTTGTTGTTGTTGTTGTTGTTGTTGTTGTTATTATTATTATCCCTTCCTTTTCTGTTCTATTAAACTGTCTTTATCTCAATCCACAATTTTTTTTTCTCCCCCCAATTCTCTCCCCATCCCACTGTGCAGGAGGGGGAGTGAGTAAGCGGCTGTGTGGTGTTTGGCTGCTTAGGGGGTTAAACCACTACAACAGATTAACTCTTTGATACTGCTGCATCCTCAAGCATAATTTTGTAATGATCCTTCACAATACTGGTGTTAAGTATGATGGTTTATAACGGATATTGCAAAAAATTACTTAATGGGCAGAATAAAATGAAAGACAAATATAAAAATATTTCTGCAATATTTTTTTTTCAGTAGACGCAGCAGTTAAAAAGTGACTTTACAGGTTTCATATATAAGCCCTGTGTATTTCAGTAGTCCAGAGGTTGTGTTTTGTGGGTTGCTGATGCACATTGCAAGGTTCCAGAAAACCTGAAACCTAGAAAACTAACGCAAAGTTTATAATATTACTCTTAAAAAAAATAAAAAATAAAATTTTTTATCTCCCCCTCAAAAAAAAATTACAGAAATCAATCATGTGTATATTCTTTGTTTTGCTAGCATATGACAAAGGCTTTTGAACTCAGTTTTACCTATTTACAACTAATACATTTGTTTATAAATCACAATTTTTGTGAATCATTGCAACTCACTTTTTTATAGTGAATTGTTTTATTTGTTGGAATAAAATAGTAATCTGGGTCAACAAACCTGGTTGAATGAAAGTCTCGGAACATAGTTTTACCTATACTTTATCATCCTTTTAAAGATACTTTATGCAAGGATTTATATTTGGTAAATCCATGGTGTAGCTCATGGAAAGACGCAAGTAACTCTCAGCATTTCCAGAGAGACACTCGCCAATATTTAGAGCAAAATCTAGTGAATTAGATATTCTTCACTGATTAATTTGAGACTTTATATACCCGGTCATTCACTGAAAACGGATTTTAGCCTCAGATTCAAAGATCTAACCCTACATGTCCATGAACTTTGTGTCCATATATAGGTGAAGTGTTAAGTCTAGGGCTACTCACAATTATAAACTTCTGTAAATATTACCATTTTATCAGGACATCTTTGTCAATCATATGCATTATGACACTATAACCATAAGTTTGTCCTTAAATAAGGGTGGAGATAGGACATAGTACTCTAAAACAGCAGGAGTATATATGGAGAAAGTTTTATTTAGCCTGTCAGTATAAACCTATCATCTGACACAGAGTCCTGATTCCTTCAGCAGGAAAAAGAATTTTTGCAAGAATAACAGGTTGTAGGAAAGCATCTAAGCATGCCTTCAGGTGTTTATCATTTAAGAATAAGGAAACTAACCTTTAAACATTTGCTACTAACTATTAATTTCAAATAATGCTTTTCTTTTTCTTTTTTTTTTTTTTTTAAACTCTTCCCCCTCACTGCAAGGCATGAAACATAAGATATAATACCAGAGAATTATCCTAATATGTTCTAATAAAGTGAAAATCAGTGCATGACAATGCACAACTTTTCCTAAACACAGGTTTTGTAATTTTTTCTTGAAAACATGTAAATGTAGATTTTGTCTCTCTATATCAGTATTCTGCCTTCTGTAGGTATCTGTCAAGAGGTGAACAAAAAGGATGAAATACCTCATATTGCAGAGAATGTTTTAAATGATGAAAATTCATGAATACTCCGGCGATTTCCTTTTACTCATTCAGGTATTAAATCTTTTAGTCTACTCTTCCAACACATGGAGAGAGTCAAGACGATGTTGTTCATCTCTGAACTGAATATGTCATTTCTTTTCTATATGCACAATATTCAAGTTGTAATGACAACGGAAAATACTCTAGGGAATAAGGCCTCTCTTTTCTGAAATGCTGTTTATGAGTTATGCTTATTCAGTTCTGTATTTAAAAACAATTTAACAATTTTCTGAATGGAGAAAAGTGTGATTATTCACAGAATGAATTCAGAGATAGATTCAATATTTCTACACAGATAGAGATTCTCTACAAATAAGGTAGATAAAAACAATTTTTAATCAGTTTTGCAAATTGGCTTCCACAGTAAATTCAGAGTTCTTTTTGTCTATTAACATCTTGTTTGCTTTAGCTGATTGAAAATAAATGAATGGAATAACATATAAATATTTATTTATTAGTTTGATTTTCTTGCTGTTCTTTGTTTGGTATACTCACGGTTTATATTTAGAAAGTGCCTCTGCATTTTTATCCCCTTAGTTTCTCATACTTAATTTTTCTGTTTACACCTTTTTTTTTACTCCCAACATACACAAACACCTTTATGATAAGTATTTAAATAATTCTGAGATATACTGTGTACACTACAGATGCTTTTAAAGTGAATATCATTATGTTGGGGATGTGACTATAATCTTCAAATCTACCTCTATCTCCTTGGGAAGTAAAACTGCAAAACAGAATTCTGTTTTTATATTATGCAGGAAAGACACATGGATTCTTCGTCACTAAGATTCTGCCACTAAGACATCTTAAAAGGGTTTTTTTATTGAGTGTGCTGTCTAAATCAGCTTTCCCGTCAATTTTGCAGCCATTTGTAGTCAAAAGAAATGAGTGTCTCAGCTCATAGGTTTCAAAGTAATATATTAGAAAATCAAAGTAAGAGTGCACTGAGTGGAAACTGCATTGAACTTCAGAAAGCAATATTGATACTTTTTTTTTCCTGCTGAGGCAATTATGGTGAACAGCAAAAACTGGTTTTGATGCTATTAGCTGTTGACAATTTAATTATTCTAAGGATTTTCTTAAGAAGTTCCTTCAAAGCATTAATGTGTTGCACAACATAAAAGTTGAGTTGCTTTTTTTAACAAGGAATTATAAATTGCTACTAGATTGCATTTAAAATGTAATATGTATGAAAACCTTAAAACTAGAAATATGTTTTCTCTGAAGGGAACTGAATTATAAACACCAATGCAATAGGTCCAATTTTTATATATATATATATATATATATAATATTCAGAAAATAAAGAAAGATTCTACCTTCTTTCTTATCTATTTCCCCTGCTTTTAAGGAGTAAATATAGGCAAGAGCAACATTTAATTTCTTCAATAAAAGATGAAAGCAATAGACCTTTTAAAGTCCTAATTCAAGCTATATTCACCATGAGAAAAGAGTAAGAAATTCAAATATGTAAGGAGGAAATCAGAAAACAGAAAAAAAAAAATTGGTAAGGAGGACATAAGAAATATTTCATCCATGAAAATGGTGGAAAGATGGACCCAGAGGGTTAAGGTGATGTAGAGAAATTACAAGAAGCAACTAACCTGTCATTGCAAACTATTTGGCCTCTATTTTAGAAACATGTTATTTCTACTCAGAACAATTGTTGTACTTGATCTAGTTTATTGATAACAGCAAGAGAAGCAGCAGAAACAATGTATTTTCAACTTTATGTTGAAAAAATAAACTCAAAATATAATCTTTCTCATTCCCAGTGATGGGGAAAGCATTTTTTCCAATATCTGCTAGATAGTGTACCTAAATTACATTAAAAACCCAGAGGAGTCTTACGCAAATTTCTTAGTGGGGAAAAACACATTTGAAAGAATTCTATCCTACTTAACAAAGGTCTCCATTGTAGTCTCCACTTTCCAGGCAACGTTTCTTTAGATCCCTCACAGGCTGAATTTAACTCCATGTTGATTACATATTCCTACTATGACATTCCTGTAAAAGTGTCTCCAGCACACATAATGAAAATAAGTGATAGAGCAGTTTATCCCTTATATTGTTGGCTGTAAAACTTAGGATGATTGGATGATTCTCTGAAGAGTCTGCCCTGCATACTAAAGAAGCATGCTACAAGGGAGGACTTCTCAGCACCCATTACAATCTGCTTTGTAGGAAGAGAACAAAGGGAACAATTACATAATGGGATTATTTTCTTATGCTCTGTCAGTTAAGGAATAGAAGACTGGATTAGCTGAAAACTGGAAGAATTGCTGAGGTATTGTTTCAGAACAGATCTTCATCCCTTGGTRAGAGGATGTTTACCTTGTATTGTTATGTCTATGTTTTGATCCATATGAAGGCCACCTTAGAAAAATACAGAATGAGGAAGAGACCAGATAGCATGCAATTTAGTTGTTCTTTCTATCATCTCTGATGTTTCATCTAGGTAGGCAGGAAATAAGTGGCAAGAGCTTTTGGCCTTTGGATATATAATTTGTCGAACAACAGCCAAAGATCCTTTTGTGGCTGACAATAATTTGTCGAACAACAGCCAAAGATCCTTTTGTGGCTGACAATTTAAACCAGTTATGTTAAAAAAACCACATTGTTTGTTTGCTTGTTTTTTTTCTTTTTCACTGCCATAAGATAACTAGAAACAATATAAATACTTTTCTCATGGGATGGCTTGAGTAAGTATTCAATATGGGCACATGGTAGAAAGGGGTGAGTGAGGGGATGCCATGCTTTTTAGAGCTGTCTAACCCTTTTGGGGTTAGATGTGGAAGATTCCCTAAAAGGTCTGTCAAAAAGGATCTGCATTTAAATAAAGAAAGAAATCATAATTAATTTCAAAGTATTGACCTGACAATGTTACAACAATGATTATTTTCTGTTGTGTTTTGTTTTTCATCTCCTAGTTATTTCACTTTTTAATTTCACCGACAGCTATCAGAAGCAGAAGTACTGCATAAATCATTGCCTAGAAAATGAACCTGTACTTGCATAGAACTTCATCTATGAAATGAAACAAAAGGTACTGAAAAGAACCCAAGAAACTTATATGATTTGAAATCTTCAGTGACTTCTGTTCTGAAATATGGAAGAGTTGGAAGAAACTCCAGGTAAGTATTTATTGATTGCATACACTCCGATGTTGGAGACCTTGACAAAAATATCTCCTCAAAAGTCAGAATGTAATTTTAGGAATGCTCTCAGAAGCTCACAAAAYTATTCAGTGTCCGGTTCAAAAGTAAAATACAATTATCTTTGTATCTTTGATGGATTCAGTTGTAAACTGAATAGTAACCTCTACTAGTCATGCCACCCTAGAAGCAAAATGGTATAAACCCGGTTTTACTGAATTGTGTCTCCTGTGATGCTTCCCCCTTGCTCTTAAGCCATACAAATTTGTACCGTATTTTTTCAGAGCACCTGCTTTTTCATCTAAGACTACACCTTCATCCAGAAGAGCTTGCTGCCCAACCTAACCATTTGTTGTCAGGAATCCTGCTTTCCAGACATGCATGTCTTCAATGACAATCCAAGCAGATCAGCTAAGCAAATTAGTAAGTAATGGAAGGTCATGCTTCTCTGTATAAAGGTACGATAGCCCAATTCTTTGTGAAATGAGTAGTGTCTTTCATAGTAGTAAATAGGAATTCAGTGTTGTCACTGTTAGGAAAACAGGCAAAAAATACTGTAACATTACTGGAAAATATAAATCTGTGTTCCAGGCTTGGCATGGTGGAAGAGTTTTATGAAACAAAAAAATGAACTAATGGAACATAAATACTACAGTGATAAAAGGTATTCTGCTAGGGGGTCTCCTAATTTAAAATCTGCTCCTCCTGTGTACCAGCTATTGTAAAAAAAGAGATCTGAGGCCTTGAATCAGCTGTTGTCTAGGTAAAGGAATACACAAATTCAAAGGCACTCTATATATGCAGTTTGTCCTTGGATGACAAGCCTTAGAAAAGACACTTTCTCTCTTCCCAGAGCACTGGAGAAAGGCTCATAGGTTCCCAGGAGCTAAAGATAGTAATGCTTTAGTTACTAAGAAAAAAAACACTTAAAAACCTAATTTCTTCTCTACTAATTTTTTCTTTTATTTATTCACTACTTATTTAATGAGAGAGAAGAATTTGCTTTGGTAATAATTGTTTTCAGATTGACTGCTTAATTTACCAAATTACTTCAGTAAATATAGATAACTATTAATTTATATGTATCTGTTAAGCTGCAAGTTATAGTGGGTTTTAAATCTAAGTTCTTTAGCAAGGGAGGTTCATAGTAGCTGAATTTTAACTTAAAAACATCACTGCCATAAATATAGGCTTTTACTGGAGGTGAAGAAAATGTGCTAATTAACCTTTCCTTAAAATAAAATCTAGATTTCTGAAGGCATTAGTGTTGTTATGTTATGCAGATCCACCAGGGAGAGCAAGAGCTAAAAGAATTAAAAACTGCAGTGGAACTCTTAGCATTAATTTCAGACCATACCTGTAGCTGTGTGAATAGCGGTAAAGAAACTTTAAAGTACATTGGTTGTCTGTTTTAACATTCAGGATTGTTTGTGCATTAAGTTTTTTAAAAATTTGGCTAAATTAATATTCTCTTTTCTAGGCTGAATAGTCCCATCTCTCTCAGCCTTTCCTCATAGGATACAWGCTCCAGTCCCTTAGTTGTCTTCGTTGCCCTTTGCTGGACTCTCTCCAGTATAACCATGTTGCTCTTGTACTGTGGAGCCCAGAACTGGAAACAGTACTCCAGCTGTGGCTTCACYAGTGCTGAACAGAGGGTAAGGATCATMTCCCTCAACCTGCTATGTCTTATGCAGCCCAGGTTACCATTACTCTTCTCTGTGGCAAGGGCACATTGCTGGCTCATGTTCAACTTGGTGTCCACCAGGACTGCCAGGGCTTTTTCTGCCAAGCTGCTTTCCAGCTGGGTGGCACCCAGCATATGTTGGTGCATGGAATTGTTCCTCCCCAGGTGCAGGACTTTGCACTTCCTCTTGTTGAACTTCATAAGGTTTCTGTCAGCCCATTTCTYRAGCCTGTCAAGGTCACCCTGGGTGGCAGCACAACCCTCTGGTATATAAGACACTCCTCCCAGTTTGGTGTCATCATCAAACTTTCTGAGGGTGCACTCTGCCCCATCATCTAAATCATTAACGAGGATGTTGAACAGGGTTGGACCCAGTATTGACCCCTGGAGTACACCGCTAGTCACTGGCCTCCCACTAGACTTCATGCTACTGATCACCACCCTTTGGGCCTGGCCATTCAGCCAGTTTTCAATCCAGCTAACTGTCTGCTCATCCAGCCCATATATCAACAGCTTGTCTATGAGAAACTTAGGGGCGATAGTGTTAAAAGCCTTACTGATGTCAAAGTAAACAATATCCACTGCTTTCCCCTCAACTACCAACCCAGTCATTTCATCACAGAAGGTTATCAGGTTGCTCAGGCATGACTTCCCTTTGGTGAATTCACACTGACTGTTCCTGATGCCTGTCTTGTCCTTCCTGTGTGTGGAAATGTTTTCCCAGGATTAGTACCAATCACCACCCTCCTGGGGATTCAAGCACCCTCCTGGGGATCAAGGTGAGGCTGATGARCGTGTAGTTCCTTGGGTCCTCCTTCTTCCCTTTTTGAGAATAGGAATGACATTTGCTGTCCTTCAGTCTTCGSGCACTTCTCCCAGTCACCATGATTGTTCAAAGACATCAAGAGTGGCCTCACAATGACATCAGCCAGCTCCATCAGTGCTCATGGGTGCATCCTGTCAGGCACTATGGACTGCACATCCAGTTTGCTTAAATATTCTCTAATCTGATCCTTTTCCACCAAAGGTATGTCTTTCAGCCTTTCCCCTTGGTGTCAGGCACCTGGGATTCCTGAAGACTGGTCTTGCTAGTAAAGACTGAGGCAAAGGCAGCCTTTTCCATGTGCTATGTCGCCTTTTCCATGTCCTGCRTCACCTTCCCCATTCAGCCGCAGGCCCACATTTCCCCTAGAGTCTTCCTTGTGTCACCTATGTACTTACAGAAGCCCTTCTTGTTGCCTTTGAYGTCCTTGGCCAGATTCAATTCCAGGTGGGCTTTGGCTTTCTTAACGAGGTCTCTGTTTAAGAAAGCATGCTCTGACAGTGTCTCTATATTTCTCCCAGGTTACTTGCCCCTGCTTTCACCTTCTGTGTAATTCCTTTTTATGTTCGATTTTTTCCAGGATATCCTTGTTCATCATGCCAGTCTCCTGGCTTTTTTGCCTGACTTCCTGTTCTTTGAGACGGACCACTCTTGAGTTTGGAGGAGGTGATCATTAAATATCAATGGACTTTCTCAGGCCCTTCTCTCTTCCAGGGCCTTATCCCATGGGAGTCTTTCAAGAAGATCCCTGAAGAGGGAGTGTGCTCTTCTGAAGTCCAGGGGTATGATGTTTCTGTTCGTCCTGCTTTGCCCTCACAGGATCCAGAACTCATGACTGCTGAAGCCAAGGATGACTTTGACCTTCRCGTCACCAGTAAGTACTTCCTTGTTTGTAAGTATGAGGTACAAAGGTTTGTAAGTATAAGGTTTTCAGTAAAAGATAAGCTAGATATTAAACATGCAGTTGTCCTGTGTGTTCACCTACTGATTCTTTTAAAAATTTATTGTGATTACCTCAGAGAAACAAAGGAAGTAGTGTTGAAATATCTTGTCTACGCACATTTTCTTAATTACCAATGTAAATTGTAAAGTAACTGTTAACTTTTCCTGTCTGGCACAAGTAAACCTGCAGTCTGCATCAGATTAGAGTAGGGAAAAATTGTTAAATTATGCCTCATATTTTTATCAAGGATATATTGAAGTCTACAACTGCAGCTTTATTGGTGGTTACTGTTTCAACAACAGACTCCAAAAAGTATGTTATTCCAAGACATCTGCAACTACAGTAACTCCATATCACATTATTGCAGTACTGCTGAGAGTAAGCTTGCTGTTTTGTTGGGGGAGAAGATAATGACATAGCTGCATGTGGACTGATAAAGTATAAGGATGAAAATTTTGGCTATCATCTGAATATTTTTCATTGAAGAATATCACAATGAGATGMAATATGCTGGTGAAAATGTAGATTAGAAATGTCTACATATTATCTCATATGAGATAGGTTGGATGTCTCATTGCCTAGTTCTCTGCTGATGGGATTACTTGCCTAAATCGTGCCCTTTGTAATGAACCACTAAAACGGCTTCTGTGGGTATCACAGCACAAGAAAAAACRGGAATTCTAAGAGCTGCAGGTTGGATTTGGAATGAAAACCATTTGATTTCAATTTTTGTAAAAGAAAAATCAATTGCATCCCAATCAGCTGTGTTCATTGATTTACCAGTTAATCTAGTCTTCTATACTAATCTTCTAAAAAGATTAGTATAACTAATGAGTTATAGTATAACTGAGTATTTGAAGGCAGACTACACTTAGAGTAGCAGCACAGACTTCAATTCTGACACCCATAATTCTTACATTCAAAACATCTTCAAAGTCCAYCATTTTCTGTAAATAGGAAAATCTTATGTCATGGAAGAATAAAGATGAAGCTTCTTTCCAAGCTTGTTTTTGGACTCTCAGTTGCAAACAATATACATTCATAATGTGACTTTTTTTTCTCCAACATATGATGAAAAAGAGGTGAAGTAAGAGTGTATAAACTTTTACTTTGCTTTTTATGGCATTTTTTGGCTTTTTTAAATTGATAATAGCTAGTGGGTTTTTGTCTTTCAGTGCACATTTCCTTGTTGTGATGTTATCAGCCTTTAATAAGACGGGCAGAATGTTCAAAACAGAAGACTCTTCGGCTCTTGAGCTGGAGTAAGTTTTTGGAATTGACACTGATTGTATATCCTGTGTAGTGGGCAAAATCTCTCACTTGTTCAAAGTCTTCTGTGGACTTCTGTGAAGAGGCCAAACTAAGCCACAGCTTGGGCAAGGCTTCACCCTAATATCTGTGTAATTATACACAACATCTGTAGTTTAACAAGAGTCTTTATTTCATTTAGACAAGTCATTTGGACAAACCAATGTTTTGGTCCTGTTCTCCTCTGTGCTTCATATCATCTCCCTAATTTGTGCAGCAAATAACTTAAATTCAACTATCAAGAAGACACTCTATAAAAGCTGCTTGCTTCACRCAGCAATTTTCTTTAAACTACTGCTACTTAAGTGAAGCCATGGTGAGTGTGCATTATTCATTTATTTATTTTTACACCAGGGATTGTGGGCATGYATGTAAGTCTGTTTATTTAAAAGCTACCTGTCAAATGTCCCTCATTGTGAAGGATGTCCCTTATTTTAGACTCAAACCTGATGTTATGCTAAATCTAGCCTTTTAAATTACTTATCTCAGAAATGCTGAATCAGGGCATTGAAGTGATTCAAAATGTTATGCTGAGTCTGCTTTCACAGTAGGGACCGTGACRGTGGGCCTCACTACTGGTATCACATTCACTGCCAATACTCTTTCTTATTTAGCTGACAGTACAGGAACTTTCCCGCTGAATACATGTGCAGGGAAAGAACGTTTTTTTCAGTGTCGAGTAAGAAGAAGAGTGGGAATTTTACACCACTGTCTTGAATATTGTGATTGATACTTGAATGGACACTGTGTTCCACTGTCCCTCCTCTACCATTTGCTTACAGGAAAAAACTGTGTATGGGTTAATTTTGAAGAAAGTCTAAATGCTCCTCCTATATGAACTTGCATATCATTGTATTATTGTTTTCTTCTTTGAGAAATGAATGCAAGGCTGACCAGATGATCATACCACCAACACAAGTATTCAGAAATCATGTGTTTTACATTTTTAATGTCACAATTTTCCTTTAAAAATAATTTAAAAAACAATARGCTTAAAGATGCCAAATTCAGTCCTTTGCTATTGCATTCCTGTAAATAGCCTTGTTATACTGTAGATGACTTTGCAGAAGGTCTTTGTTCTTTTCCATGCCAGTATATTTATCATCTTTTCAATGCTCAAAAACCAAAAAGACAGTAGTAATGAAAATACTTTGTATGAAGCCCACAACATATGGAGCATAGTATTTTGAGGCTGAATTATTGTGGGTTTTATTTTGTTTTGTTTAAGATGCAAGTGTAGTATTACTGCAGTATCTGATACCTGTAGCAGCTTGACCATTTTTTATAGCAGCAGTAAGATTAATGTGGTTATTTAATAGCCTAATTAGGTATAAATTTGGTTTCTCAGGTGTCTGAAAAGTCCTTGAGGTTTCTGAAGAAGAAAGATTAGAGAGAGGATTATTCTTTCTGGAACAGGAACTGGAAAATATTTATTTCACAAAGAAGAAAAAAATTATATATTTTTTTTTTTACTTCTAAGAAAGAATAAAAAATACAAACAAAATGCCTTCAACGAAAACAACTTTTTTTGCATTTTTCTTTCTGAAGAGTATTTAAGATGTCACTGTCATCCATAAAATATTCTTTTTTGGAAATTTTTCCACCCTTCTTGTASGGAGTCAACAATGAAATACATAAGGGTTAATATTCCTAATATGCGATATTAATATTTTTAATATGCAACTGGCTAAGCAGTCATTCTCTGTGACAGAGCATGATTTATTGTCCAGAAAACTCCCAGGCATTACTAACTTTAGGCAAAACACGTAACAAATAATGTACTGAAGTGTAAGGATTGGTAAGTAAAGATTCTTTTCATCCCCCAGAGGAAGAGAAATTTGCTAATGGGAAACATAAGCTGCCCCATATTAACATATGCACAATTGTTTCAAAGCATGAGCTCTTATTTCATGGAATTTGCTTACCAAAGAGAATCTTTAAAGAATTAATTGTGGGGAATAGTGTGTTTTATGTTTTTGTTTTGGTTTGGTTTGGATTTTTTTCTGTTGTGTTTTTTTTTTTTTAAAGTCCAGGCTATATATGCCTTGCTTTAATTTTACCGTATGATGGGTTTGAGTATTTTCAGCACTGAAGAAAATAAAAGATTTTTTTCTCCCTTTCAGCTTCCCTCTAAGTACACATAAGACAGTTCTTCACTTTGGTGTTCAGTCCTGCTCAGCAGCCACAAAAGCAGTTTTTAGAACTGTCCATCATACAAGGCAATCTCTTGTGCTCTGCAATGTGCCTGCACATTTTTATCTTGCTTTTCTCCTTCCTYCCTTCAGGAAGTTTTTTTTCATAATCATAGATCTTTTGTGGCCTTTCTGTACTGTGCAGCAGAAGCAACCAAAACTTTGTGTTTGCTTTATCTTTTTTCTCATGCCTTCAGTAAATTCTTCACTCTGCATTGATTTTGGATCCTTCTAATTTTTCCTTGATGTTGTTTATCATTACTACACCTGAGAAAATAGATTTTAGAAAATGGGAAGTCATGTCCTTAATACAGTACACTTTTCACCATTTTACACTTATTAGGGCTTGTTTCTTATTGCTTGCCTGTTCCATTTTTCCTGTGACATTATTTCCATTAGCTTTCTGTCCATTATGTGTGACTTCTTATCACAGAAACTTCTGAACAAAGTTCCCAGTCTACCTCTCTCATTGCACTACACTTTTACTCTTGAGCTTTGTACCCAAAGTATGAACATATTCATCCTTCTCCTTTGCATTTCTTCTTCCAGTGCAAACCTAACACACCTTTTCAAAGTTCTTTTTATTTATYATGATAGTAAATTATCGGAAAATACCTAGAACAAATAAAAAGCATTTGGTGCTCAATGCAGTTGCCCACAGAAAGCCATCTACCGCCATCTGAAATGCTCATAGCTGTTTAACCTCCACTCCAGAAGCGAGCACTTAAAATTATCTTTTAGCTGCATGGAAGATTTTCATGGTTTTCCTGCAAGCATTTATTCTATAAATCTTAGGAGTGTTTTTGATCAGAAACAGAAACAAAAGTCTGCCAAGTTGTCTCTAATATGAGATTATCTCTGGTCACATCCAGGTTATTAACAGAAGTTCTCAGTTTGACTTTTCAAAATGACACACTGTTAGCATGATACTTCACGCTACTTCATTGTTTCAAGGAATGTGAACAATCTGTCAGCAAGTGTAATTAAATAGATTAGTTTTCCATACACTTATGAAGTAAAATGTAGAGGAGAACACTCTCTTTTTCTTGCAGAAGAACCTGTCCCCGCAAAGAAATCCAAAAATCAAACTTGTTCATTAAAAACTGTATAGAAAAATTATTAGAAATAGGAGACATGGTAGCAATCAAGAAGTCCATGAACAACAACCATGGATATTTAGTATGCCTGGTTCAGTTTCTACAATCCTGTTCTAATTTTCTAACAGATGGTTTCTCAAACTCTGCAGTGACATTTTGTCAACAAGCCATTCATTTAATGTGCTGAACAGGCACAATTTGATATCCTTCTGGCTAAAGCATGTCTTATCATAGTATTGCAAAACCTGTCATCTTCCCCTAAATCCATGGCTACTGAGTGGTCCATAGTTTCATTGGAAATTATCCAAATTGATTTTCTAAAGAAGAAATTGCGTAGAATACKGTGTAGAACTTCTGTCCTAATAATAATAACAAAAGGTGCTTGCAGCTGTTTAATCTGTCAGTCTAACTGTCCCTCAGAGAAATCAGCAGAAGGTGTTCTGATGGGATCTAGATCAATAAAATGTATCCATGAAAATCCTTCCCCAAAGCTACATGTACTACAGTACCTCTTTTTTTAACCACACTGTAGGAGATGCATCTGGGACTTGCAAAAGTTATCTAAAACTCTAGATCAACTTTGGGCAGTATGTCATATTGCCATTAAAAAAATAGTTTCATAACTTAACAAAAATGGTAAAAGGTGAAATTTCACAGGGAAAAAGCTTGTGAGGTTTATTACTTTAGTTAGAAAATTCTTTCAACCAAATTTAAATCCTGCTTTTTGTCATGAAAATGGTTTGTCTTTTGTGGGTTATCGTCAAAACCTAAATGGTTTTCAACCAGGGAAATTGAGCACTGCAGTCTGCAGCTTTTACATAAAAAAAAAAAAAAAAAAAAAAAAAAA
>JASVER010000136.1:274811-309452 GCA_030449065.1 Oceanodroma leucorhoa | reverse complement strand
CTCAAATGAGCATGCAGTGTTCATGCAAAATATGAACCATCAACAAAATAAACTTTCTTTGGACTTTAACAGGCAAAATATTGGCATTTTATGAGATAGTGCAAATTACTCTTTTTGTCATGTAAGATAACCTTGGCATGTTTATTCAGAGGAATACAATAATCATGACACATTATACATCATGTTTGCTACAATTTATGTACATTTGCACTCTTTTATATAAATGGTATATTTTATGTTTCTAGAATTCATCCCAACACAGCCTCAGATATGGAAAATTGCCAAGGTAAGTTTTGTGAAAACCTGAAGTTTCTATTTTCATGCAAAGCTGAAAATTTTTGTATTTGAGTGTTTTTTGGTTTTTATCATTTGGTGTGGRTATGTTTGTTTCGATTAATTCACTTTTAAAAGTATGTAATGACTCCACATACAAATGTACTTACATTTTCAAAAACACTAAATATTTTACCTTTAGTTCTGGTTTCTGTATATTGAATTAAAAACAATCATATTTTGTTCTGTATCTTCCATGGAAGGTAAGATAACATAATCATAAATGGTCAGCATAAATAGCTTTTAAATTTATGATCTTGTAAAAGGTTATATTTTTCTACACCACATGCTCTGATGGTAGTGTCAAAAAATTGCTCACAGAGATGCAAGCACTGTGATGTGTATATTTTTATATCACTCTCTTCATAAAGCTATCACTGTCTTCTCAGATGCAACCACTTCATTCAGCATCCATGTCATTACATTTTGTCATTATCCAGGTGATTTTACTGCTGCTGCAAAATTGTAAGTTATTGTCCCATGTCTTTATCACTGTACCTGATAAATGTGTATACTGACAATCCCTCTTGACTCACAGCAGATATAATTCCACTTCACTCACTCTAGTATGGTAAGTTAAAATATAGCTCTATCATATCAAATACCCATTAACAGTGAATACGGGTCAAAAGAGGAACAGTAAAGATACTGATTACGGGCCAAATCTTTCAAAACACTGAGCAAAAATATGCTTAGATTTAGCCATCACATTACGTTAGGTGAAGACATAAAGCTTAAGTCTTCCCTTTGAATGTCTATCTCAGGAGATACAGAAAGGTCCTTTTGCAGTCTGGAGTTCCCAGGTAAGGTCAGGTATCCACACTCATTCTTCCAAACAATTGAGCAAAGATCAGTTTTGTTTGTTTGCTTGTTTTTGTTCAAAACCAGTTGTGAGTCTGCCTGCTTTTTCAGCAACTGCCTGTATGTTAAAGAAAAATTACTTAGGAAGAGAGAGATAGAGGTCCAGTCCCTTTCTGTGCGTGAGTAGATTAAAAACCATATTTCAATTTTCCACTTAAGTGCCCTAACCATTGTGGAAGCTACTAAGTCTATTAGGATAGTTCCACTTTGCAGAACATAATTCAAGAATCATTGGGTTATACAAAGAAAACATAAAAAGGAGCACAGTTTTGTAGCTTTAGTAGTTACAGACCTTACAAAGCTGGGAAGAAGCCTAAGTCTAGTGCCAACTCATGGAACAGCTTCTGTGTTTTAAACAGTGGAATTTGCCTGTAAAGCCCATGTTTTTTCTTACACATTCATGTTAATTATTATAATCCCTAAATTTCTTCTTGCTGTTTCATTTCTTTATGAATTCTTTATTTTGCTGGTCCTTGTGCAGTAGCTACAGTAGAAGAACTGATAGTTACCTTAAGTATCTTATAATAACGTGTATTTTCATGGCAACTGCAGAATGTCTTCAAATAGAAGAAAACACAGAAACCATTTTTTCCACCATTTTGCTGAATCTTCTAACTAGTGATTTATTTAATAATTAGAATAGAACAATTCCTCTTTATATATATATTTACACACACATATATACTTACAATATTCGCTTTACAAAAGTCGCTCATACTATTACAAGTTTTGTAGACCTCAACCACGTCAGCTTACTCACAGAACTGCTGACCTCTTACCAGTTCAGAAAAGCTCTGTTATATGCAGAAGCATATCTTGAAGAAACTAAGGAATCTTCTAGTCAAAGTRTCACTCAAGTCAACTTTTTTTTCTATGCTTCATTGTCAGGTAGCTGTTGACAGAGAACTATCAAGTTTGCAATTTGAATATACGCACCTATGTTCAGAAAAAATCTAAATTCAGGTCTAAAAACTCTGCTGCATCCGAAAYCCCCTTTTTTTTTACATTGCTTTATATCAATCTAAGCTTATTACTAGCCCTGCTATGTATATCAAATGTATATATATTTGTGATATCAGTTTACTAATAGTCAATTATGCATGCATATGCTGCAACATTACAAGATAAAGCATTTCAGAATGTGCCCAATGAGTTGAGAAAATAGATTTAATGAACTTATTATATGGGACTGAAATTGAAGAAACCAAAAGAAGCTTGCATCAAAAGACATATCCATACAGTGTACCTTCCATATACAATAGTTAATAGCTGCTATTAAAAGTAAAAACAAAAAAACCCAAAACCCTCTTAATTTTGTATCATTGCATCAGTGTTCATATATGCAACAATAATACTAAGTAATTAAAATCCATTGGTATCATTTAAGTATATTAGTACCATTAAGCCAAACAAACAATTAAAATGTGTTTTGTACATTAAAAAAATCACGTATGCAACCAGCTCATGCTGTTTCTATGAATTGTTTATGTAACAGAGCAGAGGGCTGCAGGAGGCACATGCAGGTTTAGAAAGAAAAGATCAAGGATTTATAAAGGTATGTGTGTTTGCTTTTGGCAGGAATTAAAGACTGCAGAGTATCACTCTGAAAAATTGTGCCTGATTGAACAAAGAATTGATACTATATGGCAATTTATATAAAGATCTTGAAGGCTGGGTTTTGTTATCAGAGTTCAAATTCAAGTTTTACAAGGAGTGCCTTAGCAGAATCTCCTAGGTCTGTATAATAAACATTTCAAATCCAGAATTCGTTTATGCCAATTTTATTACAGTAACATATTTAAACATGTGCATATATTTAACAGAACTAGGCCCCGTAAACACAATTCCATAACAGCATACAGGACTGGGGAAGTAATGCGAGCTCCTTATCACTACATCTTATAGTATAGTCTTCTAACATTTACTGCTACCTAACTGTACCTAGTTTTCCCATGCTGCCAGATGATTGATGCTTTTAGGCAAGTGTTGCAATGTCTCACTCTTAACATCTGCTGTGTTGATGAGGAAGTGTCTAATAACTGATACATAAATCCCAGAGAAGTATGATTTCTGGGATATCAGACAGTGAGAGGTAAAAATAAGTTGAAGCTGGTTATTATACAGAAAAAAAGTCTAAAAAGTTGACTGAAGCAAAATTGCACATGGAAATTACAAGACCTGAATCTAGAATTAGATTATGAAAAACTCATGTTTAGTGCTGCTTAATCATGGGGTTGTTTAACTGTGCAATCAATAGGCTTTTGACCTTAAAGTTTTGTACAGATTTAAAGATGTGGTCTTATGCAACAGCAAATATTTATGCCTATCCCTAGCATGGCATCCAAAAACTAGGTCTTTTTCTGTTAGGCTATGTTTGTGTGCCACAAAAGAGGCCAGGACTTATTCTCTATCCCCACAAGTGTGTGAAATGGTTAGATTTTCTTTCATCTGTGTGGCTAGATTTTCTTTCATCTCAGAGCCGGGTGGCCTTGACCAGGCTGTTTACAGTGAGTTTGTCACCCCCCAAACCATGTCTGAAGTTCTTCTGGTAGTGCGCTAGCCAGCGTGGGACAAAACATGCCGAGGAGCATGCAGGCAGTCAAACAGCAGAGAAGCATGTGCCAGCATTCAAACCCATGACTTGTCTTTTTAGTTTACTGGGATAGATGTAGCCTGAGAGGCACAATCCTGTGAATCTCCCATTCTTAAAGAATAATTCGTACAGGTCTTCAGGATCCTATTGCCTATAAAAGACAGTTGTCTGCCTTAAGAGAAAATACTTTACTTCTAAGATGTGAGCTTTGAGGTGGAGGAACTGCTGTGCCTTTCTATTCGCTATCCAGTATCTTGGAGACCTCTATTTCTTGAGCTAATTCATCCTTATATTTCTTACTTTTGGGGAGAGTAGTTTAAGGCTAACTGTAGCCGACAGGTGAGAATACTAATCCAAAATGTCAGAACGCAGAGCTTGAGTTTTCTTTCCAACAACTGTTTGTGTAACAGTTTTACATTAAACAGCCCTTGAATGTGTTGCACCGGGGACTGGGACCCATTCTTCTTGGATCACTGTTTCAATCACTTTGCTGGCGCATCACACTTCTTCTCCGCAGGTTCAGGGTGTTGGTTTTGGGTTTTGTTTTTTTCTGACCACTGTGTAATAAGACTTCTGTGGGGTTAGACCCTTGTTGAGCAGTTTATGATTTTTTTTTTTTGATAAATAAGTTTACATTAAATTAAGATTGTGTTTCAGATAAAAAGTCAAATATTATTAAAAAGGTTTAGATAAAAAGTCATACTTTAAATGAACATATACTTCCCCATAATTTCAACAGCAAAAATAAAGGATTTTTTAGGTCTTTGAAAATGGAGTAAAAATTTGGTATCAAATGAAATATTTATTTCTTATTTTTCACTTTCTTTTGTGGGCAACAAATCTGAAGAATATTAAAAAATGAAAAGTAAGTCAAACAACACTCAGAAAGCTTCAGAATGAAGCACTTTGACCTCTTGTAATATTTTGAATTTATTATACGAATGTGTTGATGAAATTGACAAAAACTCTTGTCCTGTTTGGGTCTGGATCTATGCTTATGACTACTGTAATGAGGGTTAACACCCCCCCCCCCCCAAAAAAAAAATTGTTATGAGTTTTAATATATATCGGAAATATAATAGCTGCTTCCTTAAAATTCAAATTTATAAGGTCACAGACAAATCTTTAAATGGCACTTTATCCTGCAGAAAAGTGAAGACGATCGCAAGTTCTTGGACTTGCATGAATACTATTTTCTCTGATCTTTCGCCAGACATTTCTTGAGAACATCAGGAATTTGTAAGACTTCATTAGTGYCACAAGTGGATCCTTTTTTTTTCGGTCTATATTGTAGTGCACAGATATGTTTTTAGGTGAATGATTCTTTTTTCCCCTTCATTCGTCAAAGACAGGATTCATCTCGCTTCTCTTCATCCTCCTATAAGTACCTATCAAGTTATCTATGCCCTGTGATCTACGGAAAGAAAACACCCAAACATATCTATTCTTTCCATCTATCTTATAGTCGTATGTCTCCAGTCTCTTTTCATTGACTCTGAAATGAAATTAATCACATATAGTTTGTCTTAGAGTATAAGCCAAATTTAAAGACAGTTAATGTTTGCCAAGATAAATCTCATTCTGAGCCAGTGATAAATGGAACAACTTAGCTATCATATTTCTTAGTGAAAATGGTGAACACTGATTTAATATATGACCATAGTCTGAAGAAAGTTATATAGTTTTTGTTCATAAATACAATTTTCATGTGAAATAGATTACATCCTACAGTGGGGTAAAAGGGGGRAAAGAACTGATGCCATTGCAATTTTTCACTCCATATTAGAATTTGGAGTTTTAACATTATGTTCAATCTTGATCAAACACAATGACCTATATTTGCACTTTAATAATTCCAAGAAAAGAAGTCGGAGATAAAAATCTTAATAAAGTCTGATTAAGGACAAAAAGTTCAAACATCAGAAAGTTTGTAAAATCACAGTATTTTCCAACATTAAACAATCTTCAGTAGAAAACAAAATGACATTTCATCATATATGCATTTCAGATACATACAGCTACATCTATAATGTAACTATTTCAAAGAACAGAGCTGATCTGTATATGTCTTTATCGAAGATGATCTTTTATCAAAATTATTTAGACTTTTAAATGCAGAGAATATGTAGACTGTCCATCAAATTATTTATTTATTTGTTTGTTTTTAAAATTCTTGACACTACTGTATTGTCACAGCAATTTTAATTGCTCTGATTTCTCAATACAGACTGAAAAATAAGTCATGGAATTAATTATTCAAAATGCAAAAGATATGATCAGTTTTCACAAGCCCTTAGCTATCTTTCAAAGTTGAAAAAAGTTTTTTGGTGAGTGTCATTAAAGGTATGGTGTTCAGCAGGACCACTTGCTGCCTTACTTTCACTGGGAAGCAATTATATATCCCTATATGTGTTGCAAAAGTTCACATTCTTTTGTTCAATGTCACAATTAAGTATTTTAAATTTACAGGAAAACAAGTGCTTAGAGAAGCCCTCTAGCTTTGCAATAAATGTGTGGGGGAAAAAAGTGATTTTCTGATTGATTCAGGTAATATGAATAAATTATTAGTCCTTACAGTAGCAGAGAAAATTAATCTTTTGAGCACAATGAAATTAAAAGGTTTTGGCTTGCCTGATCTGAACAAAGTAAGATGAATTTTTAATACAGCAAATTAATTAGGCACGTAATGAGGAATAAGATGCATAATAGCTCTAATTCTGATAAATAGCAAAATAGTTCAGATCCTCAAGGAAATAAATATCATCCATCACAAACACACCTTAAATTCTGTTTATTGGGAAATATTAATGGTAAGAGAGCTTGCATAAAGGAGTTAGATAAATTCTATTTGCTGATTTTGTTCAGCGCAATTACATTACGTGTTGACCCTCATCTGTAACTTTTTGTGGAATTGATTTTAGGACATTATTCATTTCTGAAGGTGTTAATGTACCATAAAGGATTTGTATTATCGTTAAACATACTGTCTATGCCAGGTGTTACATGTTATTTGCTTCTGCCCTGAAGATCATTTAACAGCTTATAAATCTTTATGACCTCATGATATTTTGCTACAATAATTTGCATCTTTAAATAGCTTTTGAATGATGCATTCTAAAAGTAAGTAACAAGCAACATTTTTGTTATTAAAGTACATATATCTTCTATTTTACAATAGCACTAGTTACAAAACTCAAGCAGTACTAGTATGGGAAACAATAATGTTGACTGGAAATGTGAGAACAAATGTTTTATCTAACTTTTTACAGCATAAAGATATTTATGTGCAGATTAAGTAGTTAATCAATTTATGACATTTTCTTTTATCAGACCTCTCCATGAGCTTTAAAAAATTATAAAAATGTATAACTCTATTTCTGTAGAAAGTCATGGAGGCTATCTAACTCTATTTCTGYAGAAAGTCATGGAGGCTATCTGTAAATGTGCTTTGAAATCTAGGAACTGAATATATATTAATAAACTCTGATATAATATGATCTTTTCTGTAAGATATAGAAACAATGGAATTAGAATTAAAAAATGACTGATTTGACAGATCTGTGACGACATCTTGTTACTCTGTGTTATCTTTATTTTAATGGGTGTGTCTAGGTACCAGAGGAAGCTACTCTGGGGGCTTGCCTTTTTTGGTGCACGCAGTCTGAACCACCATGGAAGAGGGAAGCCTTGGGAAAAACTGGGCTCACTCCTTTCGAAGAACACTTCACAATGGGACGGACAAGGAATAATGGAAACAACAGGGATTTTATACCAAGAAATAAGCTTCCTYAGGGAAGCATGAAGAAAACAGGTAATCATCAGAATTTACAGAAGAAAAGAACATTTCTGATGGATCCTGAGAGGAATTTTACTTGGCAACTTATTCCTGATCCTCAACTCTGATCAGCTAGTACCTCCTTTCTATAAATTGTTTCTGATGTGGCTGTCTTAGTGATCACCTGGTGGTCCAGGTGATCCATGTGCCTACTTTGAACTGTCTTTTCACTCCAGTTGAAATTCATGAGGAAGTCCCCACTGACTTAACTTTGTAGATTTCCATTCTGAGCTTTCTCTTTTCAACAAAAGGTAATGACAAAATTTATCATGTTTCAATTGTCATTTCTGAGATTTCTTACACAGCAGTATTATGTCTGCACAGCTTATGTCCATCTATTGTATATGATGGCTATTACATATTTGTRAGTAAAATAATCTGAAAATAGATGGTAAAAAATACATTGACTTTTAGCAGTTGATGATGTAAGGCAATAACCATAAACCCCAGTGTAAAACTTAAATTACTTTCCCATACTTCTATTCACTAACAGTAAAAAGTCACTGTTCTATCTACATTGTCAGTGTTACTTATTTTCTTTATGAAAATATTCTATATGCTCATGTTATTAGTATTGATTCTCTCTTCTGTAATTTAAAGTTTCGCTTTTCTTAGTAGGATCTTTCACAATATCCAGAAACGCTACTTCTTTAACTTTCTATTAAAAGTTTGAGATTACAGCCTGTGTATAAACAATGATTTCATTTAAGAAAAAAAMAGAAAAAAACTCTGGGCCCTCAGTACCATTAGGATAACTTGTATATATAGTCATTCATATGCATTGTAACTAAGATACGGGCAAAGATGGTGATACCAACATAGGTCTGAAAGTCTTGAAAAATAAGTTACATGACATTTAAGATATGTTAGGATTACCAATTTGACCTTCATAACAATTGTGGYACATATCATACCGAGCTATCTGCAGAATCCTTTTTATTAGGAAATAAATTTATCTGTATTTCAAAGTATGAAGGTATGGCTGCTGATACATTTCTATCCAGGATAACAGAGGCTACTTAATGTATAGCATACTGTATACTGCTTTATAATGAGCTAATACAAGCTTTTTGGTTCGTTGTTCATTGTTAATAAAAAAAGTCCTGAGGAAACAAATATTATGAACATTCAGTGTTAAAATAACAGGAAGGAAAAAAAAAAAGACTACTTCAAGTCTTATAATTATGCAGTGTTTAATCCTGTTAGCCATAATAATAAAAATGCACACAACTGCAAAACAGCATCAAGCCATCAGAAAAAATCCCTTCTGYAAATCCTACTAATTCTCTGATAATAACCCTCTACAGAAGTGTTTTATGCCTTTCAAACAATGGCAGAGTATGGTATCTTTCATATGGTCTATCCGTTCATCTTCTAATTGCAGTCAAGGACAAATCTAGTACACAAAGAAACAGAAAGTCTGGTCTATTTTCTCTTTTTGAACTAAAGGCTATTTGCTGTATTCTATTTGAGACATATTTATGAAACATTTCCATACAGGCTTTATTACTTTAAATAGAAAAATGTATTTAGTATAGTAATAAGAGATATTAATATCATGGAGGACAAAGATACAATTGTTCAAATATAAAGGCCACAATTAGATTTTTAACTATTTTGTCTTTTTATTCTTTTTTTCATTAATTCTGTATAAATATATCATCATAGATTTAAAATTATGTTAATTTTCTTTTAAATTTCTTGTTTATCTAAACTGAAAACAGTGATTTCTTAGTACATCTGTATTATCATGGGACATATCGGTAATCAGGCCTTGAAAAATGTACCCTCTATCTATTATTCTCAAAACTAAAACCAGTAGCTCAGGAGAAAGCACTTGTTTTGCTTAGAATCATAGAATCATTAAGGTTGGAAAAGACCTCTAAGATCATCGTGTCCAACCATCAACCCAGTACCCATGCCCACTAAACCATGTCCCGAAGCACCTCATCCACACGTTTTTTGAACACCTCCAGGGATGGTGACTCCACCACTTCCCTSGGCAGCCTGTTCCAATGCCTGACTACCCTTTCAGTGAAGAAATTTTTCCTAATATCCAATCTAAACCTCCCCTGGCGCAACTTGAGGCCATTTCCTCTCGTCCTATCCCTTGTTGCTTGGGAGAAGAGACCAACACCCGTCTCCCTACAGCCTCCTTTCAGGTAGTTGTAGAGAGCGAKAAGGTCTCCCCTCAGCCTCCTCTTCTCCAGGCTAAACAACCCCAGCTCCCTCAGCCGCTCCTCAKAAGACCTGTTCTCCAGACCCTTCACCAGCCTCGTTGCCCTTCTCTGGACACGCTCCAGCACCTCAATGTCCTTCTTGTAGTGAGGGGCCCAAAACTGAACGCAGTATTCGAGGTGCGGCCTCACCAGTGCCGAGTACAGGGGCACGATCACCTCCTTCCTCCTGCTGGCCACACTATTCCTGATACAGGCCAGGATGCCGTTGGCCTTCTTGGCCACCTGGGCACACCCCCCCCAGGTACAGTTTCTCCAAGGCAGTGTTCTTACTAATCTTGAATTTCCAAAAAAKTATGATTACAGTATATTCTTAAAGGCATCTGATACGCAACTTGCRGTGTCTAATGGAAGGTAGGAGAGATATGCCATCCATTTACAATCAGTTAGCTGTAAAATTCTGTTAATAAACTTTCTATTTAGTGGGCTGGTATATGAATAATTCATATTATTTCTTTTGGTTGCATTCTGTTTTTTCTTTCCTGAGTTTGTTCCATTTCAGCTGGCTCAATAACAGATGGTCTCTTAGCTCTTCTTTCTTTTTTTCCTTTCCTTTCCTTATCTCTCTGTTCAGTCTTTTATATGCATTCCTTATTTTTTTTCTAATGCTATTTCTCTCTGACATTTCTTTTTTCTGATCACCTTTCTCCAGAAATCCGACTTTAGATGGGATTTATCTTACTTTTATTTGTCTAAAAGTTGGACATGGACTTAAGCAAATAATCATGACTGTTACGGAAAAAATTAAAGACACTGAAACAAAGGACATTGGTTACTATACTGAAGTGAATGTCTGAAAACCTGAGATGTTTATCTTCCTCCCTGTCTTGCAAATGAATGTATGTATATTTATATCAGGAAATTAGAGATCGTTGCGATAGAGTGTTTAGAAGACTGACAAATTCAGTCATTTTTAAACTTTAAAACTAAAGTTTAMTAAATACATTTATTATCACAACATTTCTTGCAAATGGTCAGTTCTTACAAATTATTAATGATCATTGCTACGTATACAAAACTCTCACTTTTTTAACAATTATATTCTAAATTATGTGAGTACAATTTGTGAGTATACTTTGTCATAGAGCTGAAGCTGTACAGTTAGCACTAACATCTGTATTTCTTGTTGGCTCTTACACTCAAGGTCAGGGTGATCAGGCTTGAGAGCTCATCAACAAGAAAGTCATAACCAAAGTGCAAATTTCTTTTTCAATATTCCTCGCTTGTCCTCTCATGATGTTTTTATGCTGTTGCATCCCCTCCCAAAAAGCAGAAATCTTCTCTGCTACCTATAAGGTATATTGCCTTCCCTTTTCCCTTCTTCCTTTTTTTCCCTTTTCCTTTTTTCCTTTTTCCCTTTTCCTTTCCCTTCCCTTCCCTTCCCTTTCCTTCCCATTGGTAACCCTTCATGTATTCATTCAGGAAGATGTCCTGCCTATTTCYAGTTCTTTGTGTTTTTCTTACCATTTTTTCTGGCAATTTTTCTTACTTGGATGCTCCCCATGTGCAATTACACCCATCTTTGCCCCTCTGATGATCACATTGCTTACATAGTTTTGTAAAATTGAATCTGGCCATGCCATCACTGTRTTACAAAACACATGCTATAGTTAGATATGCCATTTTAGTGCAATTATAATTTATAGATGTTACTGATCTCTGCTTTGACTGCACTTGATTACAGAAGTAGCCTGTACAACCAGCTTAAACCAGACAGTAAGTGTGATAGAGTTTAACAATTTATATTATATATGCTTAGATGCCTAATTATGGAGTGTACCTGTAAGTCATATGTTTAATCTTCCACCATAATTGATGAGGGATAAAGTCAATATAAGCCACACAGCTATTCAGCCAAGCAAATATATATTTCAGAATGAGCTGAACAGCTCCCTAGGCTTCATTAGGCTGAATTCAGTTACCTACACATGGATATATCCACATGTAAGGAACTGGACTGTGAGAAACTGGACTGCAGGGCATTTGTCTCAAAGATTCCTTGCCTGGGCAGGGAATGTGACAGGGGCGACTACAACGTCACAGAGACCTCCGGTTTGCGAGGGYTTTCTGCTGAGTCACCCTGCCAGCTTTCCCRCCCTCGAGCCATGCGGGCAGTCGCGTGCAGAGCAGGGTGGGGCCGCGTGAAGCCTGTGCGCATGTGCAGGAATGCGGAGACGGGCAAGTACGTGCCGTCGTCATGGAAACTGCRGCTCCTGAAGGGGAATAAAAGGGGCTGCCAAGACAWGCCYACACCTGCGCTATTGCCCACCGCCGAAGCATCGAGAGGCTTGGACCTCTGAGGTTGCCCACCGCCGAAGACACCGAGACTTGGACCCCCCAGAATGCCGCGGATCCATGGTGGTGACTATTCTTACAACTCTATCCCAAATGCTTGCTTGATTTCTTTTTTTTTCCTTTTTTCTATTCTATCCTATTGCTACCTCATTTTCATTTTTTTACTTTTAATAATAAAAACTGTTTTGGGTATATGGCATTTGACCTCGTTTGTGTCTTAATCTCACTCTGGGGATCATATCAAAACCTCCCCTGACATTGGATTGGGACACCACATCTACCATTTCAGATGCTGAAGTTATCCAAGGCATCTACACAAGGCAGGCAGTGTGTCCTGGTGTCTCCATCAGATCCAAGCCCTT
This sequence comes from Oceanodroma leucorhoa, assembly GCA_030449065.1. Lineage (NCBI taxonomy): Eukaryota > Metazoa > Chordata > Aves > Procellariiformes > Oceanodroma > Oceanodroma leucorhoa. The sequence continues at coordinate 296,936 of JASVER010000136.1, read as the reverse complement.
CTGCAAGGGACAGCTGAGACCAGGCACAACACCCTACGGTATCTAAAATACCATTAGCATCTATGTGAGGGAAAATGAATTAAGCTTTATGCACTGTGTTGGCTATCACCGSAGCTTAAACACTTATTTCCTACGTAGGTGCTGGACACTGGGAGAGGAGTGACTGGAGAGCAGCCCTGCAGAAAGGGACCTGGGTGTGCTGGTTGACAGCAGGCTCAACATGAGTCAGCAGCGTGCCCTGGCAGCCAASAGGGCAAACCGCATCCTGGGGTGCATCAAACCCAGCATAACCAGCCAGTCAAAAGAGGTGATTATCCCTCTGTATTCAGTATTGGTGTGGCCCCACCTTGAGTACTGTGTGCAGTTCTGGGCCCCACAATTTAAGAAGGATGTGAAGGTCCTTGAAYGCGTCCAGAGGAGGGCAACAAAGCTGGTGAAAGGGCTGAAAGGAATGTCCTATGAGSAGCGGCTAAGGACTTTGGRCTTGCCTAGTTTGGAGAAAAGGAGGCTGAGGGGCGACCTCAATGCTCTCTACAGCTTCCTGAGGAGGGGAAGTGGAGAGGGAGGTGCTGAGCTCTTCTCCCTGGTACCCAGTGGCAGGACGCRTGGGAATGGTTCAAAGCTGCATCAAGGGAGGTTTAGACTGGACATTAGGAAGAATTTCTTTACTGAGAGGGTGGTCAAACACTGGAACAGGTTCCCTAGAGAGGCGGTCAATGCCCCAAGCCTGTGAGTGTTCAAGAGGCATTTGGACAATCCCCTTAACAAMATGCTTTAACTTTTGGTCAGCCCTGAATTGGTCAGGCARTTGGACTAGAGATCGCTGTAGCTCCCTGTCAACTGAAATAGTTCTATTCTATTCTATTCTATACTAATACAGSTAAATTTTGGTGTTTACAATCTGGACTTAAACTTATCCTCTAAGTTTTAGGWAACTAAAATTAAAAGAATTGAAATCTCTGTAATATATTTTTCTTTTTTATTGTAGTATTTTTCTCTCACATTCATGTAAGTACTGGTTACAAAACAAAACATTGCTGATTAGAAACACTGCTAACCRAAGGTTTATAAGATTATAATAAAAAAAAAAAATTAAAAACATGTAAGAATATAAGAAGAATATAATATATAAAATTATATAAAAATAATCTGAAAATACCTTTAAAAAACCTGTTAGAATAATGAGGCTCAGAGCTATGCTGTACATTCTTTTCATTTATTCATATCTGAGAGAGCAAGTTGTCAATACTTTAGATCATCTTCAGTCTTCCACTTTTAAGAAACTGCAATTGAGTTAAATTTAAAAAAAAMCCACACTTTTTTTTTGCTTTGAAATCTATGATTTCAGTATTTTCCCCTTAACTAATGATTTGAAATGTTCTAAAAAATAACTTATTCTTCAATAAGTTTGTGATATATACATACATATAAGTATATGGTATTACATATTACATAATTTTGCTAACCCAAAATAAAGGTATCTGTGAGAAGATTTAGACAGGCACATCATAGGCAATTCTTTTAAAATGCTTATCCAACAGAAGAAGTCTAGTAACCTTAACAATAATTAGTGGTTTGATTCTGTACTAGTGAAAGCAGGAAAAATACTGCCATTAACTGCAGTGAACAGCTAAGTGAGCAGAGAAGGTTGAAAAAGATATTATGAGCTTTAGTCTTGTCATTACTTTTTTATATTAATATTTTATGTTAATATAACTTTTTAATATTAATTTTAATTAAATAATTAATTTTAAGGAGATGTATATAGTCAAAGGTGAATACTTATGCAACCAGAAATGATTTTTTAAATACGGCCACTGCTTTGCTGTTGACATGCTTTGCTGTCTTATACTCCAATCATATATGACTTYTAATACTGTATCAAATTAAATATTGTCTTCAAAATTAAATACGTAATCCTTGTCTTATCTTCACAAACATATTTTAGCTGGAAAGCTTTTTACTTCAAAGCATTTTTTACTTTTAAATATCCAATTTATCTTTCTGGGTAGAAGAAATAAAAAATATTCCATATCCATTAAATTAAAAATAAAGGTTCACAAACATTTTTTTTAAATATTCATAATTCTACAAATTATTTTCCTTCTTAATGTCTTATCACATTGTTTAAAGACCAGTTGATTTTTTGAGTCTTTAAATATGACTGTGCATATTTATTTTCTTTTGTGTTCTTCATCTAGAACACAACTCAGAAATTATAATGCTTGTTACATTTTACTCTAAAACATCAACTCTTTTAAATCTGGATGAGGTTCACAATAGAGAAACAGAAACAAGAAGAGAATATTCATGATAAGAAGACTGAATATCTTTAAGGACAAAAAGGCTGAGTATGAGACATGAAAATTCCAGATCATGACACAATATCCATGGCGTTTCACCCAGCAGAAATCTGAAATGTTAGGGACATTGACTCTAATTAAAACAAAAGAGACATGGTAAATTACTAAAATAAAAGTCCAAGAAGATTGCAAGACACTGTCCACAATTACCATTTGTTATTTCTCTAATTTCAATATTTCTTCACAGCATTCATAGCAAGTTTATACAGCCCAGAACTGAACTTAGTAATGCGAGAAAAATATCTTTGATTCAAAAAACAGAAAATCTCTCAATATCTATTTAGAACTCTTAAACTCAGACATATCCCTGGAGGTTGAATTTCTGATTATCTAGAAAATGTAGCTATCCTTTTTTGCCTTGTGCTGAAGCTTCATTGGACAGTTTCTCAGATAAATTAAGGGCACCCATTGGACAAGTTTTTGCATCAGTTGTGCATAGTCTTTAGACCTATTTGAACAAATAGAATTAGAGAGCATAATAAAAATGTTCCCTTTTCTTTGGCAATCTTAATTACCCTGACAATTCATTACCAATTGGACTGCCCATAATCAGAAAACAGCACAAGAGTACCATGCCTAGTGATTACTGTCTAGAAGTCTCATGCAGGATGTGAATTAAAATAATTAGGTGAATTATCATCGGGGTTGGTTACAAATGAGGCTTGACAAAGCTACYAATTTGGCTTTTCCTTGGTCATTTTGCTTCCACAATTACAATTAAACTTTTTGACCATTTTTTTCTGCATTGGTCAGGTCTTAAGGATCATTTAACTGGATGATTAATTTTCCCTGGAGAGAAAGCAAGGGCTAAAATATCTTCATTGTCCCTTTTCTAAGAAGCTGGTCCTTCAGTCTTTCTCATTTAACTCATCTGATTACATCCTGCCTAACTCTGGGCTGTAGTCCCTGACAATGTTGGGATACCAATCCTCCATTCCAACCCATGCTTTCTTCTAGACTTGCTACAACTGCCCATCTCAACAACAAAAGTCTTAAGACTCAGTCACTGCAAGTCTACAGCTACAGTAGTTAATACTGCTAGTTCCCACCTAAATGCTTTGGTGTACACCTCCTGAAAGAGCAGACTCTGGGTCTTGAATGCATCTGAATCTATAGTACTTAATGTTCCAGTCCATGGAGYGACTGAGACAGTACTTTCCACACCTGCTTGTGAAACTGGGCTAACCCACAGCCAAGAATGCTAGAATTTTTCGGGCAGAAGATCAGATATGAGGAAGCCCAATTCTACCAAACATTCAAGCTACTCAGGTGATGGGAGTGTTTGGAGACTCAGAGTCTTGCTCTCAGGCAGGCTATTTCTGTTTGCACTGATAGTCTTACATGCTGTCATGAAAAAGGGTTGTAAACCCAGGCTTGCACAATCCCAGAGACAGGCTTTCTCTCTTCTATTTTCCTGCTGAACTGCATTCCTGGTGGCATGGCAGCTCTACTTCAACAAGAGTAGAGAGTGCTCCTATGTCCTTTTCCCAGGTTTTGAGCTTTCCCAGTCAATAGATAACATTAAAAGACTACTTGGGGTGGAGTAGATCCCATTTATTTCAAAGATACCTACCTTGCTCATTTTTCTTGAGGATTTCAATGCATATTTTAAGACTTGATTGCCATATTCTCCTGCAATTTAGTGAAACTCCAGAAACACAGAGAAAGCAYCACCTAAATAAAGTACTGGAATTGGACACAAAGCTTCTCATTGATAATAATTTTGTATGTCTGCCTTTGCCTCTCTTCTGCTTTTCCAGCTTAAAAATTCTGAAGTAAGTTATATCTATATTTTAGTGAAGAATCCTTCTCTGGTGGATCTTCACAGTGTTTCAGATTGGAGGCAGTGGTGATCTGTAAGTTTTAAAAATTAGAATTTATTACAGCAATCTGAGCAGCAACCCAGTTAATATAATCCATTACTATTATCCCACATAAGTTTAAATTTATCTGGTGTTAAGAACAAAAGCATTAAAGAACACCGTTCCTTAGGCACAATAAAAAAAAAGTAATTTTTTCCTATGTTAGGAATAATATTTTGCTTAAGTATTATCAGAAAGGTGCTAAACATCATGAAAATAAATTTGCTTCCTAGGAAGTTGAAGGCCTATTTTACCACACAGAAGACAACATTTAATGCTAAACAGAAATCAGACTCAAAATGCTACTGATTTTCTGCACATTTTTCATTGCTATTTTTGCTTTGGCAATTAAAAATAATGAAGGAACGATAAAAAATATATGTGAAGGTAGCAAGAAAATGAGGTATTACATTATTACTATTGCTGCAATGGGAAAGTAAAGTAAGCTGGTAAAGTTTTATTTGAAAATTATTCAAAATTATTCAGTAATCAACAGTCTTTTACACTGTGCATGAGTTGCCAGTGACTGACAATGATAAATGATATTCYGTTCTGTTATTCAGTTGATGATAATGTGTTATTCACATATGAATAGCTTTATCTACCCATTATATTTTTGAAGTTCTTTGTATTGTTTAACCATTATTTAATGATAGACATTTCCTGAATTGCATGCAAGTCACTGAACTTAATGTTTCTTCCAAATCCAGAAAATACAGTCCTTCACATTTTATTTATTCAAAGAGCAAAATATATTTTTAAACCAATGATCCAGACATTTCAGTTCAAATCCTTCAGTGAAAATATTCCAGATGTATAGTAATGCATCCTTTTTTTATGSCCTTTAAGGTATACATGTTTTAGGTAGTGTTAGATGACAATGAAATATATCTTGACGGAAAAAAGATGCTCTATGGTCCAAATTTCCAGTGATATGAATCAGAGCAGTCCTCTGAATTCAAATGATCTGTGCAGAGCCATGCAATCTGAAGATGTGACCTATATTTCATTTTTACAATAAGTAATTGATACAGCTACATTTTTGCTTCATTATTGGAGTCACTGACTTGTCTGATATTTGAAATAATTAGGTTCAAGTTACTCATRAATTTGAGTAAGCTTATTACCTACCTGCAATTCAAATTACTGTTGATTTCTTTACATCACTTCCTCTAATCTCAGGTGTCTAGTAGTCCTTTGACTCCAAGAAGAAATACACTTTCTTCCTACATTAATTCCAGACCTCATTAATAGCACTGGTTACAACATTTCAATATACTGGTTTTATGTCCAAACATTATTTTTCTAAAGAAAATTATATCTCATTCTCAATCATATTTATACTCATATGTACACACAGATATCTTTTATTTTTCCTTCTAAGACTTACCCATTCTCTGGGTATGCCTAAGAAAGATGAATCCTTTATTTTCCATTTCCAATTTAAAAATCTTTTTTTTGTGTCTCTGAAATTTTAACTTAATGTATGTTTTCTAACAGGTCACTACCTTTTCCTTTCCTCCCTCCCCACCCAGGTCACCTAAACACACACATTCAGGAATAAAAGATGCTAATGGTTTGTAGTTTGTTGGTTTTTTTTTTTAAATTTAGAAACTCTGATAAAACAAATTTTAATGCATGAAAAAACAGGAAAAGTCTGTGAAGTTAATAAGCTCCCCATGATCTTTCAAGAGAATACCTAGATATAATTTGCTTAGAAGCTCTTGTTTTAATTTCTCATTTTTCCTTCCTAGGACCACAATATAAAGTAAATCAAAAGATCCACACAAGAAAGAGCCTTAGCTTGACACAGTTTTACTCACCAACCTGGTGGCTCACATTTCAAAAAGGTTAATCRGAAATTATTAAGTAACAGCTTTATATCTCTTCCACTTTGTCCCACTTAACTTTAGCTGCCTGAAAATTAGGCCTGTAAGGCTGCATCTATACCGGTAAATAAAAGAGGACCAGCTAATCCCTAGACCTAATATCAAATGTTGAATGTTTGACATCCATGGTGCTTAAAGCCAGTATTCTTTGTGTCAGATTTTCATGAAGAAGGCTAAATGGTATAACAAAAAACAGAGTCAGGAAATTATCTAAGAGTTAAACTGTGAAAAATAAGTGGTCAGTGTTGGAGTGTACTCCCTGACCTGCTTTTGTTCAGCAGTTAGGATGTACCTTATAGAACCATAGAATCATAGAATCCTTAAGGTTGGAAAAGACCTCTAAGATCATCGTGTCCAACCATCAACCCAGTACCCATGCCCACTAAACCATGTCCCGAAGCGCCACATCCACACGTTTTTTGAACACCTCCAGKGATGGTGACTCCACCACTTCCCTGGGCAGCCTGTTCCAATGCCTGACTACCCTTTCAGTGAAGAAATYTTTCCTAATGTCCAATCTAAACCTCACCTGGCACAACTTGAGGCCATTTCCTCTCATCCTTTCGCTTGTTACTTGGGAGAAGAGACCAACACCCGCCTCTCTACAGCCTCCTTTCAGGTAGTTGTAGAGAGCGATAAGATCTCCCCTCAGTCTCCTTTTCTCCAGGCTAAACAACCCCAGCTCCTCATAAGACTTGTGCTCCAGACCCTTCACCAGCCTCGTCACCCTTCTCTGGACACGCTCCAGCCCCTCAATGTCCTTCTTGTAGTGAGGGGCCCAAAACTGAACACAGTATTCGAGGTGCGGCCTCACCAGTGCCGAGTACAGGGGCACGATCACCTCCCTACTCCTGCTGGCCACACTGTTTCTGATACAGGCCAGGATGCTGTTGGCCTTCTTGGCCACCTGGGCGCATTGCCGGCTCATGTTCACCGGCCGTCGACCAGCACCCCCAGGTCCTTTTCCGCCGGGCAGCTTTCCAGCCACTCTTCCCCAAGCCTGTAGCGTTGCCTGGGGTTGTTGTGACCCAAGTGCAGGACCTGGCACTTGGTCTTGTTGAACCTCATACAGTTGGCCTTGGCCCTCGTTTAAAGTTTAGATTATATCAAGTTTTTCAGTATTGTAGTGCAGCAACTTTTCTTCCAAACCACCCCTCCTCCAAAACTGAACAAAAAGTGAGCAAAAGCAGCTTGCTATATCAGACACATAACCATAATAAAGTCTTTTTGATACATTTGTTTAATTGTGCAGCCTGTAACTATATACTTCCAGACTGTTTTTTTGTGGTTATTTTGCATTTTTTTTTATTCTTGTCATRTCAGACAGTATTTTAATTCATTGGAAAAGTGAGAAACCTAAAATGGAAAAAGGCCAAACGTGTCAATGAAGGCTTTTCTTCACAGGTTTGGTAATATCTTCTGACCTTAAAAAGAAACCTAAAGTATACACAGAAATCACCTGAAGTTTCCTAGATAGGGAATGGAGCATTGCAGACTCTTGAAACAAACAGTTCGGGCTTCCCAAGGGTTGAATTGCTTGTGAAGAACAAGAGAAGATAACTCCTAATTAGTGCTCCTGTACTCCACACTCGTTGAATACCTGCAAATTATTCCTCTTTCCAGAAGAGACTGTATGTGAGACAGAAAGCTAAAGTGCCACTTTAAATGTTGTTCATTTTTAGGGACAGATCCATCAGGCCCTTACTTGTTCTCTCAAAGCTGTATCCTTTCTTTTAGACTCAGTATCACACAGACAGCTGTTCAACTACATGCTCAGAGTTTTGGTTAAACTGAGAGCTCAGAAAATACGAACACAGTGTATGTAGTCTGCTAAAAGACACTTGTTCAATATCACACCATAAATTTGTACTGGAACTGGGGAGAGAAATGAGTTTTCCTAATATGAGGTATGTTCACCTACAGTCTTAGTGAAGTTCTGTTCATTATCAACAAGTTTACCTATTTCTGCATGGATGAGCATGTGATCATGAAAACACTGTTGAGTTCTTTACTGGGATCTATCCAATTTTATTTACTAAAATAATGGGACAATAATCTGATTTTGCAAATTTTTGTAATGGTTTTAATACATGCTTGCTACTTGAAGGTTTATGGTTTCGACCTTAGACAAACGAGACAATTTTGTTTTCTGTTTGATTATTTAAAATTTAACTCTCAGAAAATGTGGACTACTTATAAGTGGAGGCTTACATGTACAATCAATACTTCTATTTTTTACAAAATGCATTTCAAAATCTTCATTCTTCAGGTATATAATTCTTTTTCCCAATATGCTTTTTTTTTTTTTTTTGGCTGTCTGATGTACTGAAATACTCTAATGGTGCATGATTAGAGCAGAAGTGCTAGAAAGATGTCTCCCATCAATGCATAATCTATAAGAGCTTTGAACACTGTTGTTGTAGTGATGCATTGGTACAATACATCATCAGGATGAAAGCCAGAGRGAACAGAAGGCCCAGGAAGGACCTTTTCCAACACTTTTAAAAAATGTTCTAATTCTTGCTTAATTACTATTTAATTATTTAATATATTAACATAGTTAATAAATATTATTAATTCTTGTTAATTATTAGTTGAAGATAAGCCTTATGTTTGTGTGTATATAAATATATTAAAAAAATGAGTCTCTCTTCCAGAAAAGGTAGTGAGGGTGGTCCATTAAAAATAACTGACATCTTATTATACAGAAGAAACTTGCATCTTTGCTAAGAAGTCTCTTTTATTACATTTCTGCTTTTTAGATATAGCTCACTCTGAATCTCTCTTCCATTGGTGGTTGTCATGTTTTCAGAATGATTTTAAGTTCACCATAAGTTCATCTCAAATAGTCTTTCTTCATCAGATAATGCTTCACCTCTCCCAGTATGAAATCATATGATTCAATCATCCTGAAACAGAATAAAATAATTCTTCATTCCGTTCCTATTCTCTATTCATCTATTCATCTATGCTATCATAACAAGCCCAACTGGCTTCAACATATGTAAGCCTTTTCACTCAAGGATATGGTGCCAGCGGCTGACAAGAAGGCTTCAAAGAGTAAAAGAAGAGTTTCTTCACTTCAACATAAATCATAGAATCACAGAATAGTTTGGATTGGAAGGGACCTTTAAAGGTCATCTAGTCCAATCCCCCTGCCRTGGGCAGGGACATCTTCAACTAAATGAGGTTACTCAGAGCCCCATCCAGCCTGACCTTGAATGTTTCCAGGGATGGGGCATCTACCACCTCTCTGGGCAACCTGTGCTAGTGGTTCACCACTGTCGTGGTTTAAGCCCAGCCGGCAACTAAGCACCATGCAGCCGCTCGCTCACTCTCCCCTGGGTGGGACGGGGGAGAGAATCGGAAGGGTAAAAGTGAGAAAACTCGTGGGTTGAGATAAAGACAGTTTAATAGGGAAAGCAAAAGCCGCGCACGCAAGCAAAGCAAAACAAGGAAKTCCTTCACTACTTCCCATGGGCAGGCAGGTGTTGAGCCATCTCCAGGAAAGCAGGGCTCCATCACGCGTAACGGTTACTTGGGAAGACAAGYGCCATCACTCCGAACGTCCCCCACTTCCTTCTTCTTCCCCCAGCCTTATATGCTRAGCATGACATCATATGGTATGGAATACCSCATTGGCCAGCTGGCCTAGCTGTCCCGGCTGTGCTCCCTCCCAGCTTCTTGTGCACCTCACAGAGCATGTGAGCTGAAAAGTCCTTGAAAAACAGATTACCTAGCAACAACTAAAAACATTAGTGTGTTATCAACGTTCTTCTTATACTAAATCCAAAACATAGCACTATACCAACTACTAGAAAGAAAATTAATTCTATCCCAGCCAAAACCAGGACAACCACCCTCATTGTAAAAAATTTCTTCCTTCTATCTAGTCTGAATCTACCCTCTTTTAGTTTAAAACCATTCCCCCTTGTCCTGTCGCATCAGGCCCTGCTAAAAAGTTTGTCACCATCTTTCTCATAAGCCTCCTTTAAGTACTGATAGGCTGCAACAAGGTGTCCCCGAAGCCTTCTCTTCTCCGGGCTGAATAACCCCAACTCTCTCAGCCTTTATTCATAGGAGAGGTGTTCCATCCCCCTGATCATTTTTGTGGCCCTCCTCTGGACCCACTCCAATAGGTCCATGTCTTTCCTGTGCTGAGGGCTCCAGAGCTGTACGCAGTACTCCAGGTGGGGTCTCACCAGAGCAGAGGAGAGGGGCAGAATCACCTCACTCAACCTGCTGGCCACACTTCTTTTGATGCAGCCCAGGATATGGTTGGCTTTCTGGGCTGCGAGCGCACATTGCTGGTTCATGTCCAGCTTTTCATCCACCAGTACCCCTAAGTCCTTCTCAGCAGAGCTGCTCTCAATCCCTTCATCACCCAGACTGTATTGATTGAGTTGCCCCAGTTGACCCAGATGCAGGACCTTGCACTTGGCCTTGTTGAACCTCATGAGGTTCACACGGGCCCACTTCTTGAGCTTGTCCAGGTCCCTCTGGATGGCAYCCCGTCCCTCAGGCATGTCGACCGCACCACTCAGCTTGGTGTTGCCTGCAAACTTGCTGAGGGCACATTCGATCCCACTCTCTATGCCATTGATGAAGATATTAAACAGTACTGGTCCCAATACAGACCCCTGCAGGATACCACTTGTCACTGATCTCCATCTGGACATTGAGCCGTTGACCACTACCCTCTGGATGCATCCATCCAACCAATTCCTCGCCCACCAGACAGTCCACCCATCAAATCCATCTCTCTCCAATTTAGAGAGAAGGATGTTGTGGGGGACCATGTCAAAGGCCTTACAGAGGTCCAGATAGATGACATCGGTAGCTCTTCCCATGTCCACTGATGTAGTCACTCCATCGTAGAAGGCCACTAGGTTGGTCAGGCAGGATTTGCCCTTGGTCAAGCCATGCTGGCTGTCTCGAATCACCTCCCTGACCTCCATGTGCCTTAGCATAGCTTCCAGAAGGATCTGCTCCATGATCTTCCCAGGCACAGAGGTGAGACTGACTGGCCTGCAGTTCCCCAGGTCTTCCTTTTTTCCCTTTTTAAAAATGGGTGTTATGTTTCCCCTTTTCCAGTCAGCGAGAACTTTACCAGACTGCCACAACTTCTCAAATATGATGAATAGTGGCTTAGCAACTTCATCCTCCAGTTCCTTCAGGACCCGCAGATGGATCTCATTGGGTCCCATGGACTTGTGCACCTTCAGGTTCCTTAGATGGTCTTGAACCTGATCTTCTCCTACAGACGTTTAGCAAACGGCAGCAACTAAAGTGAAAAAAATACTCAGTGAAATGATAAAAAAAAAAAAATAAATCCACTCATGCGCATAGCCTCTGGATATTTGCCTTTTACTTTTTTTCTCGGCTGAGTTAATCACATTTCTGTCTGGAAAAAAAAAMCCCACATTTTTTGCTGTAATAATATCTCATTGACTCTCCCTTTTTTCTCTGTCATACACAGACACTTTAATGAATTCAAATGTACATACATATGCTACTCTGACAATTTTCTGTACTTCATCTTTCCTAATTCAGAAATCTAAAGGTTTTTCAGTTTCCTTTGATACTAGGTTTAGTCCTGAGAAAAATAAATCCTGTTTCCCATATGAAACCAGACAGGGTGTATTCCAATTAACTAGCTTTTCCATGGTTTTATCAAAGACTTTTAATAGGTGTGCTGGTGGACTTATCCTTGTGGCCCTAGGATAAGTCCACAGTGGAAAAGGTACACCTCGAGGCATCTGTGGCTGTGGATAAGTCCATGCTGCAGAAGGTACACCTTGAAGCATCAGTGGCTGTGCATGAGGTCATGCTGGAGCACCTCAAAGCATGTGGCCATGGATAAGCCCATGACAGAGCGGGTACACCCCTGGAGGGACTGCAGCCATGGGTAAGGCTATGTTGGAGCAGGTTTACTTCTGAAGGTACTGTGGCTGGTGGCAAGGCCATGCTGGAGCAGCTATATCTCTGAAGGTATTGTGGCCTCCTTATCTTTGTTATTGTTTCAGTTCTTGTTAATTTCAACCTGACAGGTTCTGTTTAGTTTAATTCGATGCAGTCAGAATAATATCAGTCTTTTAAACAAAAGCATACAGAATGTATTTTCACATTTCTTTTATGCGGAAAAATAATTCATTTTTTCCCCCCAGTGAGTGGCTTCAAAACACTGGGAGATGATGCAAAACATAAGAGTCAGACTTGCACTTACTGTTTTAAGAACGTTTTTTTTTTTCATTTTTGGAGGTATACTTTCCAACAGAACAGTTATTTCCCTAGTTTTTTTACCTACTTACTAATTTTATTCACTTGCAGCTGAAAGCCAACCTGGCCTGGCCTGAATTGAAAGATAAAAGATATTGCGAGGTTTTCTCTCCCCACATCCACTGAATTTACTATCCATATTTGGGAAATATCTGTGCTATTTTAATCACTTTTTATGCTTCACAGCCCTGGAATTAGTCACTTAGTTAACATTACTGTACTGTAGTTACATAATTACACTTTGCAAGTGTATAACTGAGACTTGTAATGGTATCAGAAATACAATTTTGTCGGGTAAACCTGTAAGTTTTTGGGTCAGAGATTAAGTAAATTTTCAGTTCTTTTTATAGCTTTTTTTTTTTTTTAAAGAAACATTTAAATTAAGCTTGTAATTAATTTCTAGCTTTCATTTGGCATTTTTATTTAAAAGGGAAAAATGATTTTTATTTCTGATTTGTTCTGTAAGACAACAAGATACATTCCTTACACTTTCACCTGACAGAATGAAACTTTTATTGCCAAGGTCAAACTATAGTAAATTGAAAATATATTATGAACCTTGAGAAATAGGATATTATTATAATTCAAGTAACCTTACAAAATACAGGGGTATTATCACTCATATAAAACATTTTTGATTAACAGGTTAAAGTAAGGTGAAACGAGAAGTTCAGAGGTGTAATCATGTAATTATACTATTGCAGATGAGGTTTTGAAAGATTATGACTTTGTGTTACACATTTACTTGTAGCTTGTGTGTTTGCAGAATGCCTTAAAATGCTGCAGTTTGTGCTCCATATTAAACATCATTGTGAGCCATTTCAGAGAGAAACAAAGTAAGGCATAATTTATTCAAACTCAAAATTCTAGAATACTTAAACTATTAAAGATCCTAAACACAAAGAAAATTTTACCCCTTGATCATTCTTTTTCTGAGCTCCACATTCAGACATGCAATTAGATATGTCCCAAATTGGTTCTTTTAGACTCCAAAACTTTGATAAATGTTCAAATTTCTACACTTAATATTTTAAACCATTTYCTCTTTCCTTTAGATTTTATTTAGCAATGTATATATCTGACACAGTGATTAGCCACTTCCTTAAATCACTTTTTTCCCTTCACCTACACTTAGACCAGTAAAACAAGGGTTTTAAAACCTATTATCTTTCTAGTTACTTTTGTCCTTCTTATGGATACTAAAACAAACAAACAAAATCATTAATCTAAAAATGTTGGTAAGAGTAACTAAATAAAGAAAAAGTCAAAGCCCTGTCTTAGTTTCCGTATCTATTCCCACTTGAGACTCTATTGTATAAATAAAAATATAAATTGTTTGTTAATAGAATGAAGAGAACGTAATAATGTAACAATTGGAGTGCCTTTTCATATAGCTCTACCTCCTAATTTATTGCTTTATACTCGTGAAAAGACATATACATACTCTATGAATTATTAATTGTATTGGCACAATATCGTATAAAATTTCGCTGTAAATCAAACCTTGAAAATATTTTAGAGGTAGAAAGGATGGAGTCCCACTCTTTTTAGCATGTGTGCAACGTTATTAGCAGTAATGGTAACATGACAGGTTTCAAAGACTATTGACGTACTGGCCTAGTTTGTCAAACAATAAAATATGACATATGAAGTGATGGTGTGCCACTGACACTCTTGTTATAATAGTTATTGGTTGTAAACTCACACTACATAACTTTAGACATCAACAGTGTGGTTGACTATGTTGGAACTAATTATCTAGACACTGTTTACATTGAAATAGTTGATCACAGGATCAAGTAGCTATGACAATGCATGTGTCGATCCACCAGCAGTGGAGGAAGGGCTGATCTATGGCCTCTTGCAAGAGCTCAACACACATAAATCTATGGGCCTGGACAGAATCCCCCCCAGGGTTTAAGAGAAGCGGCTGACATTGTTGCAAGGCCACTGCCTATAATATTTGAAAACTCCTGGAAGTCAGGGGACATCCCTGATGACTGGAGGAGGACAAATGTCATCTACAAGAAAGGTCCAAAAGAAGACCCAGGAAACTACAGGCCCACTAGTTTTACTTCGTTCCCTGGGAAAGTAATGGAATGAATCCTCCTAGAAAATATTATAAATCAAATGAAGCAGGTGATTGGGAAAAGCCAGCACAGATTTACCAAAGGCAAATCATGCCTGACTAACCTGATCACCTGTTACAACGAAGTAACACTTTCTGTCAACATGGGGAGAGCAGTGGATGTTGTTTACCTAGATTTCAGCAAAGCATTCGACACTGTTTCCCACAGCCTTCTCCTGGACAAACTGGCAAGGTACAGATTGGATGGGTGGTCTGTGAGATGGGTGGGAAATTGACTTACTGTAAGGTTCTGCACCTGGGATGACATAACCTAAGAGCCCAGTACAGGCTAGGATCTGTGTGGCTGGCGAGCAGCCTTGCTGAGAGGGACCTGGGGTTCCAGGTGGACAAGCTGAATATGAGTCAGCAGGGCACCACTGTAGCAACAAAGGCAAATTGAATGCTGGGCTGCATCCACAGAGGCATTACTAGCAGAGAGAGGTGTGATCATCACACTCTAGTCAGCACTTGTCAGACCCCACCTGGAGTACTGTGTCCAGTTCTGGTCCCCACAATTTAAGAAAGATGCAGACAGACTGGAGAGGGTCCAAAGGAGGCCCAAGAAAATTACCAAAGGGCTGGAGAACCTGCCCTGTGAGGAAAGACTGAAGGAGCTACATCTTTTCTTCCCGGAGAAGAGAAAGCTCAGAGGGGACCAGTACTTAAAGGATGGCTACAAATAACATGGAAGCTCTCTTCACAAGGAGCCACATGTAGAAGACAAGGGGCAATGGGTATAAGTTGCACTGGGAGAGTTTCATCTTGATATAAAAAAGAAATTTTTTACGGTGAGAACAATCATTCACTGGAACAAMCTCCCCAGGGATTCGGTAGAGTCCCCATCGCTGTAGGTTTTTAAGATGTGATTGGACAGGTTGCTAGATAATCTCAGCTAAGCTCCCATGAAAGGTTGGACCAGATGATCTTTCAAGGTCCCTTCCAACTTGGTCTGTTCTACRATTCTATGATTCCATGAAATAGAAATCAAAGAAAAACAGACATTTCTAGAAGATTAATTCCATTCAAAGGGAGGCCTGATTAAATTATTTATTTCACCTAAGTGCTTATTTCTTACAATTAATCACATTGAAGAGGCTTAGAGCCATTTCTCAGATTTAAGATATTTTTTATTTTTTTTTTAATTTCAGGAGATGTCTACTCTTGTGGTGTTAAAATCCTTCACACATTTTATTTCCTGCCTAAATAGGACAATCCTAAAGGAACTTCTTAAGCTGACCACCTGTTTATTTTTGAGAGGCCTGACTGGCTCTCCACATCCCATTAATATACGTTATCTGGAAACCCACACCAAGTCATCTAATGTCTTTGAAAAGACTGAGACCCTCCTGGCTGCTGCTCCAAAGAGTACCACCCTATTGCATGTCCCATTTCTCTGCGCCAGACTTGTACATGCATGTGATGCCTTAGGGTTCCCCRGGTGGACCTGCTTTTGCATGGGCAGATGGCGTCAGGCCTTGCTTGCCTGCAGGTAGGCAATACCATAGGCATCTACATTTGCTCAATTCTCAGGCCGAATATCACCCCATATGAATCTATGCCTCACTTGTAAAACTTTAAAGGAAATGTCAGTGACGAATCCTGGTATACAACCAACTTCTGATTTGTCTATTCATTTACTTATTTATTTATTTTATTTATTTGTTTTCCTTCTTCTAGGCCTTTGCCTAGTAAAATTTCCACAGTCTTATTTGAATTATACATGAATAAAAATAAGCAAAACCATGCATATTTAGCATACAGTACATATTGTAAAAGTAGTATCTGAAAACCATGCTTACTAAGGGATATATAGTTAATAASGTCAGTTCATGTCTTTAGGCTTAAAAACTAAACAATTTGTTATGGTGATAGTAATGGTTGATATATCCACTTGAAGAAGGACAGTATAATTCTGAACAAAATTAGAAAGATAATTCATTTTCTTTAAAAAAGAGCTTTCAGAGATGTGGCTTTCTGGGKTTTTTTTGTTGTTTGTTTGTTTTGTTTTTTTTTTCCCCTGATGAAACAGGGGAAAATTTGAGATAGTGTATTGAGCAGATGCTGTGAAAAATGAAATCAGAGGATATAATGTTTTTTAATAAATATGAAATGGTGTTACTTTGAGATTTGCCAGATGGTCCTGATACATTTAGTTTAACAAATTCTGTTATGTTGATTGCCTGTGATATTGAGTTTTGGAGAATCACAGTATTTGCCATAGTCCAGTTCCTTAGGGGAATGTTTAAAGGAGAATCAAAGGGGAAAAGAAAATATTAGATCCAATATGAGATACAGMAACAATAATAAAAAACTAAACAGTAGTAAGATCTTAAGAAGATGAAGGAATGAAGCAGGTAGAACATGGCAATGAGTGAACAAATGTTGCAAGAATTTCTTTGATGACGGCACTAAAGATACATTGCTTGAAAATTAGTCCACAGGAACTGTACATATGTGCATCTGTGCATATGCGCATGCTTGCTGGGGCAGGAATAATATCTCAGAGATCTGGTTTACATCTTGTTTACCACCTTGCATGGAACTAAAACATTACTGGAACCATAAATACATTATTATTTTAATCATTATCGTTTGTTTTAATGTAATAGTGCTAATGTCTGAATGCTAATATGTCTGAAATTACAATATGCATTTTTATTGAATAAATCTGGTAACAGTACTGTTATTTACTGTTAATTTGCTAAATATGCATAGAATACTGTATCAATGTACTTGAAAAAGAATTAATACCTTTTTATTTTTTTGCAAAGTACTTATTCCATGAGTTTCAAACATCTAGGGAACTATCATAATTCAAATGATCAATGCAGATAATAATAAGGGCTTTCACAACAGACCTAGATCCAATCAATTTCAGAAATGTTTTATCAAGTTGATAGCTAACAAGTAACCAGAAATAAGTTTCATCAAGATCTATCGCAATTTTTGTTACACCAGTGTTAATAACATTGTTCTCTCTATATAATCATGTGTTCAGTAACCTTTCTAGTCATCTTCCTTTTGGAACAATAGGAATAGAAAGGAACTATGGCAAACTTCTTTATGTGTATACATGGCTTACCTCTAGCTTATTCTGAATGATTCCTTTGAGATATCTTCATATGAGTATTAGCCCTAGCTGTATAATTTTTTTTAATGTATTATTCCTCAGTTTAATACCAATTTAAACAATACTTGGTAATGTTTGGTGACATTTACATTATTGTTTTTGGTTTCTCAAGACAGAAAGTTAGCTTTCAGCATGATTTATAGGGCAATGATCCAGAATCAAATATTCACAGTAAAGTTTGGAGGAGTTATGAGGAATTTATGTTCTTTTAATTTTATTTTTATTTAAAAAAAAAAAAAAAAGGAAAATCTTCAGCTGATCAGAAAAAACATAAAATGCAACTTCCAAATACGATGATGTTTAGCTTATATAGTCAGAATAAATAAATATAGCAAAGAMGAATTTAAAAAGTACATGTAGGTACCTCCATAAAACTGAATTCTATCTTTTTCTTACTTTGGTGAAGTTTTTAAAGTATTAATTTACTTACTAAAACCACTTTTTGTTATATAAATAACTTTAATAAATGTTCTCAGATTCTCAGCATCAACTTACACCTCAGTGAAATTATGTTACTTAAACATATCATTAGGTAAAGGCTTTTTCTACATATTATCATTGTAGTGTTGCATAAGCTTGAATTCAGCCTCCAGAAAGAAGGTGCTGAAATCAGTCTAAATGCAGTTAGCGAAGGGTCAACAAGTGCTGAGTCATTTCCTTTAAAATGTGATTCATATATTTATTTGTATATTTAATTATATACTTATTTATTTTTACTCTGAATAGCCCAAACTTCAAGTCAGAAATAGCTGAAAACAAGTTCCTGGTGTTAGGGAAAATCAAGTCAGGTCTGAATGCAATTAGTAATTCAGTTGCATGCACTGGATTGGCTTTTTTTCATTTCARCTACCCTCTTATCCCTGATGGAAAGTTCTTTTCTTGATACAGAAGAATTTTCCTTCAAATATCTTTGAAATATAGGACTATTATGTAAATCCAAAGTAATAAAGAATGAGAGAAGATGCCAGGGCAACATTAGGCACAAAGCCAGCCATGGAAATGTATGTGAAAATGTATAGATTAATGATTTATGTTTTAATTTGGAGGGGCAAAAGAGGGAACTTCTATGAAAACCTTAGATATTCATCATCTAATGTAATGTTTCTAATACCAGTTGGTAAGAATGACATCAATTTCTGCCACTAAAATTGTAACTTCAACTGCAAATCACTGTATAACTAATAAAACAAACATATTTCGGTGTACATTTTGAAAGCCATGCAAAGTACAAAAAATATTTTTAAATAAAAAATGAAAGCAGTAAACTCAGTTTTTTTTCCTCAAATACATCAATGTATGCATTTTTTAATAATGCCCAAGGGAAATCCCTTTAGGGCAGGTGATGAAAGTTTGTCTTGATTAGTTTCTTTTAATGCATATGTAACAACTTCAGAAAGCTAATAAAGGTTAAACACACGTATATCACTAGACCCTTGAAGCACTTCAGCAGGATGTTTTTCAGCATTTGCTCATGTAGACAAAGGGGGAAAATGCCTAATTTGCAAATTCTTGTGTTGTTCCTTGAAATTTGAAAGAAATCACTAAAAAATATCTAGTTTCACTTCTATTCAAACAAGTAAATTCCAATTATTTTCTGCATATATAGGAGGTAGTTTTGAGAATTCAGGATTGACTTACATTCATATTTCCTCCCATCGCAGACAACTTACTGTAATGCTGATAAACAGATCTGAGGGAGAAGATAATCTGGAGTATACTTACAAGTTTATTTGTTGCAAGTTAAAACTGTAAAAACTAAAGAAAAAAAAAATGTTCATTGATCAACACTTCCAGAATACTTTGTTATTTGGGATTTTTCTGAAATGCTGCCTTCCTGCAGATTTTTTTTCTTTTCAACTTCTGTTTCTTTTGTCTTGTCTCTTAACTTAAGCTTTTACTTCCAAATGCAAGAAAAGTTGACACTAACAATGAAGGTGAAGCAGCAACAGTATTTAGATGCAGTTAGTTCATATAGGGAGTACCACAGACAAAACCGAAGCAAAAAGTATCAAAAAGGAGGGGAAAAAAAAAGATAAGACAAATATTATCTACCATCTTTGAAATCTCATGGAGGTCTTGCATGACCTGGAAAGGTCAACGTACGGGGTGCAGGCGCCCAGGCGCTGGCAGGGGGTGCTGCAGGGCGGCCTCTGAGGAGAGGCCAGGGCTGCCCCGAGCTGGACACAGCCAGTTCCAGCCGGTTCCAACCCACCCACCGCAGGGCATGGCTCAGCCCCGCAGCCACGGTGCTGTCGCCTCAGGGAAAATGTCCTTAAGAAAGGGCAGAAAATGCTAGAGAGAGGAGAAGGGAACCACRGAGGAAAGAAGAAGGTCAGAGGAGTAGGAGGTATTCCATGGGAGAACAAGCACTCCTCTGAAGGGTCTGTGACCTATGGATAAACCCGTGCTTGAGCAGATACACCTCCAAAATTACTGCAGCCCGTGGAGGACCCATGCTGGAACACAGGAAAAGCATGAAGAAGAAGAAAAGGCAGAGACAAACTACTATGTCCTGACCCCAACCCACTGTGCTGCTTGTTGCTTCACTGAAGAGTTTGAGTGTAACCTGTGGCAATATCAAGGAGGGGGAAGAAAGTTGCTTGCAGTGAAGGTGGGCCTGGGAGAGAAGGTAAGCCTGGGAAAGTGGAAGGAAAGGCGTTTTAATGTTGGTCTTCTTTGTTTCCCATTACTCAAAGCACTAATTAAGTATTTATGCTAATTGGCAATAAATTAAATTAATTTTCTGTTTTGCCCAAGACAGTGAGTGGTAAGTGATCTCTCTGTCTTTATCTCCACTTTATCTCTGTCTTTATCTTCATGACTGGAGTGCTGTGATGGATGGCTACAAGCTCTTCAGAAGGGACAGGCAAGGAAGAGGAGGCAGTGGGGTGGCTCTGTATGTCAGGGCGTGTTTCGACTGCACGGAGCTCGACGTTTGTGATGATCGGGTTGAGTGCTTATGGGTTAGRAYGAGGGGGAAGGCCAACAAGGCAGATATCCTGCTGGGAGTCTGTTATAGACCACCCAACCAGGATGAAGAGGTCGATGAAGCATTCTACAAGCGGCTGGCAGAAGTCTCACGATTGCTAGCCCTTGTCCTCGTGGGGGACTTCAACTTGCCCGACGTCTGCTGGAAATACAACACAGCAGAGAGGAAACAGTCGAGGAGGTTCCTGGAGTGTGTGGAAGACAACTTCCTGACACAGTTGTTAAGCAAGCCTACCAGGGGAGGTGCCTCGCTCGACCTGCTCTTTACCAGCAGAGAAGGACTGGTGGGAGATGTCGTGGTCGGAGGCCGTCTGGGGCTTAGCGACCATGACATGATAGAATTCTCGATTCTCGGGGAAGTAAGGAGAGGGGTCAGTAAGACCATAACCATGGATCTCCAGAGGGCGGACTTTGGCCTGTTCAGGACGTTGGTTCAGAGAGTCCCTTGGGAAGCGGTCCTGAAGGGCAAAGGGGACCAGGAAGGCTGGACGTTCTTCAAGGAGGAAGTCTTAAAGGTGCAGGAGCGGGCTGTCCCCGTGTGCCGTAAGAGGAGCTGGCGGGGAAGACGACCGGCCTGGCTGAACAAGGAGCTTTTGCTGGGACTCAGGGAAAAAAGGAGAGTCTATCGCTGTTGGAAGGAAGGGCAGGCGACTCAGGAAGAGTACAGGGATCTCGTCAGGTTGTGCAGAGAGGAAATTAGGAAGGCAAAAGCCCAGCTGGAACTCAATCTGTCCAGTGTCATAAGGGACAACAAAAAATGTTTTTACAAATATGTTAACAACAAAAAGAGAGCCAAGGAGAATCTCCCTCCCTTACTGGATGCCGGGGGGAACATTGCCACTGAGGATGAGGARAAGGCTGAGGTACTTAATGCCKYCTTTKCCTCAGTCTTTAATAGTCAGACCGGTTATCCTCTGGGTATTCACCCCCCTGATGTGGAAGATGGGGACGGGGAGCAGAGTAAACCCCCCATAATCGAAGAGGAAGAGGTTAATGACCTGCTACGCCAGTTGGACACTCACAAGTCTATGGGGCCRGATGGGATCCACCCGAAAGTACTGAGGGAGCTGGCGGAGGAGCTTGCCAAGCCACTCTCCATCATTTATCAGCGGTCCTGGTTAACGGGGGAGGTCCCGGATGACTGGAGGCTTGCCAATGTGATGCCCATCTACAAGAAGGGCYRGAGGGAGGATCCAGGGAACTACAGGCCTGTCAGCCTGACCTCGGTGCCGGGGAAGATCATGGAGCGGTTCATCTTGAGGGCGCTCATGATGCAGGTGCGGGACAACCGGGGGATCGGACCCAGCCAGCATGGGTTCATGAAGGGCAGGTCCTGCTTGACCAACCTGATTTCCTTCTATGACTGGGTGACCTGGCTAGTGGATGAGGGGAAGGCTGTGGATGTGGTTTACCTAGACTTCAGCAAAGCCTTTGACACTGTCTCCCACAGCATACTCCTGGAGAAGCTGGCAGCTCATGGCTTAGA
>JASVER010000136.1:222087-272196 GCA_030449065.1 Oceanodroma leucorhoa | reverse complement strand
CTGGTGAAGGGTCTAGAGAACAGGTCTTATGAGGAGCGGCTGTGGGAGCTGGGGTTGTTTAGCCTGGAGAAGAGGAGGCTGAGGGCAGACCTTATCGCTCTCTACAACTACCTGAAAGGAGGCTGTAGAGAGATAGGTGCTGGTCTCTTCTCCCAAGTAACAAGTGATAGGATGAGAGGAAATGGCCTCAAGTTGHRCSAGGGKAGGYTTAGRTTGGATATTAGGAAAAATTTTTTCACTGAAAGGGTAGTCAGGCATTGGAACAGGCTGCCCAGGGAAGTGGTGGAGTCACCATCCCTGGAGGTGTTCAAAAAACGTGTGGATGAGGTGCTTCAGGACTTGGTTTAGTGGGCATTTGTACTGGGTTGATGGTTGGACTCGATGATCTTAGAGGTCTTTTCCAACCTTAATGATTCTATGATTCTATGATTCTAAGCTGGGAGGGGGCACAACCAGGACAGCTGACCCAAACTGGCCAAAGGGATATTCCATAACGTATGATGTCATGATTAGTATATAAGCAGAGGGCCACTGCTTGAGAACTGGCTGGGCATCGGTCAGTAGGTGGTAAGCAATTGCATTGTGCTTCACATATTTTATTTTATTATTATTATTATTATTATTATTATTATTATTATTATTATTTTCCCTTCCTTTTCTGTCCTATTAAATTGCCTTTATTTCAACCCACGAGTCTTACTTTTTTTTTTTCCTTATTGTCTCCCCCATCCCACTGAGCAGTGGGGAGTGAGCAAATGGCTGTGTGGTGTTTAGCTGCCTGCCAGGTTAAACCACAACGAGATGTAATAGTGTATATGATATATCATATGCTATCCCTAGTTAATCACAGTGTATCAATAGCCCCAAGCTTAGTCTGAAGGAGACTGTTGTGCAGCTTTAGGTGGGAGCCYATGGGAAGGAAGATGACTGTCATAGGAATCATATGAAAAGAAAAGCAAGCATATTCTGAGACTGGGGAAGAAACCGCTACTACCATGGGCATCAAACTCCCCCCAGCAAGGAAATAGTGGTGCTGCTGAGTCATCRTAAATACTTCCTGCCTCCACCCCACTTCCTGAGGAAGACTGAAACTGCTGACCCTAGGGTCCAGAGGRACTGTGGGAGAATAAGGATACCACCTGAGAAAAGGAATACTGGGAAAGTTCTGACAGCAATTTTTACCTTTTTTTWATGAGGCTTTTCTATATTAATTAAATAATTTGGAATTCTAGACCATTAATTGGACATACAAAATTTTTTTGTATGTTTGAGTAGCAAGTTTTTAGATTTTGAGAGTAACAATATACATTGGTATATTGATTATGATATGTAAAAACTCTGGTCTTATAAAGAAACAAACAAACCAACCTGCTAGCAGTATGGGTTTTTTTAGGAGATCATACCAAGTTTTCTATGAACCATTATGTGTATGAGAAATGGATTTTTTTCCTCCAAGGGAAAAATTAACTTTTCCATGTTGTTAGTAGGACTACCTCATATAGTAAACACAGGAAAGCTACTAAAAGTGTGCCCCTTTCTTTTCTTTATTTTTTAAGTGTGAAAGTGATCAATATTAATCCTGCTGATTATGTGCAGTTATTTACAGATTTCTTTATGAACTGAACTGCACTACAGTTTCATACAAATTGTTTTCCTGTAATTTTTTTTGTTGATAATTGAATGTTTGGAACTCTTCATTGGAGATTATTGCTGATTATTGCAAGCACATTCTGTTGGAKTTTACTCTCTCAATGAATTTTTGGSCTTCTGGAATTTGCTTATCTTTCATGAAAACACAAGAAGATTTGGACACTCAAATATAAATTTCAAAATTTGCTTTTATTACTTAATTACAAGGAATGTTGAGATTTAAATATATGGTTTGTAAAAAATAATTTATCCTTCTGGAAATAATCAGTTCCTTGAGATGAAACTAAAATTTTGGYTCAAATTTTGAGACTGAATTTTCTGAAGCTGTCATATTAGTCATACAGAATAGATTATGTCATTATATTTGCTCTCGTATGTATGTACCAAGTATATAACTCAAAATGCAAGGTTTTGCAAAGTGCAGTTATTAGAAACCCTTTTTCCTCTTCTTGTCACATCATTTGCTTTCATTCTGGCTTATTTCTGAAATATTTAGATAGGGGATTTAAGCCTCTATATAAAAATGATTCAGGCTTAATTAGGTTATCTGCCAGGCAGTTCTGTTTGATGCTTTTCCTATCT
The DNA here is from genome assembly GCA_030449065.1 of Oceanodroma leucorhoa. Lineage (NCBI taxonomy): Eukaryota > Metazoa > Chordata > Aves > Procellariiformes > Oceanodroma > Oceanodroma leucorhoa. The sequence continues at coordinate 269,964 of JASVER010000136.1, read as the reverse complement.
AAAAGTAACTGAGCTTACATAGACACCCAAAGCATTAKAAAACTGTTTAGAAAAAGACAGAAGAACTTTTATTGTTGGTTTGGAAGCTTTSAAGGGGAGAATGGGATAGAAGGCTGCATAAAGTTTACCACATGCTTTGAGCAGCTGTAGAAATCATTAAAAACATTTCATGTGTACTTAAAACAAAAAGGATACCTTTTTAAAGGAAGTAGTTTTCCTATCAAATTGTGGTTCAAACATTAATATTTTCAAACCTTATTATTCATAGGATCTTCTCTGAGAAGAAAAGGGAAAAAGACTACCTGGTTATGTCCACAGTCCTCAATATTCCTGCACACTCATGGAGTCAGTGGGATTTTGAATATATGCAGGAGTTCTTACTCTGTTTGYGGTGTCAGTGACTACATATTTTAACTCTGTATTCTTTTCCTATGTWTTTTATTTTACAGTATAACATTTAGCATCTCTAATGCCTGGGGCAGTCAAACTACACTGGTCAGTCACTGTCTTTTGACTACAATAAGACTGTATTAAAACATTTCTTGTATCTGACATTTTAAATTAAGATAATTTTAAGTCTTCATTGTTTTAAATTTTACTTTATGAGGCCCCAGACCCAATCTTATATGCTGTTGTTTTAAGTATTTTCTGTAGACTGTTCTTGCATTATTCTATTTCTTTCTTTCTCCTTCAGTAACRATGACACACTTTTTCTCCTTCAAATTTAATCTCTTTTGTCTTTTAGATTGTAAAGATAGAACAGTCTTTACTGGGGATCAATTACTTATCACAGAATAAAATTTAAAGAGTTGACTTTACAGTAAGCACATTACCAGCTTTTAATGCTTKTGTCTGAAGCAAACATATGGAAACAAGGAATAAAAGGCACATTCTGTTACAAGTCCAAAAGAGCAAGCACACAATGAATAGAAAAATCAATAGAATAATCAATAGACTCAGAAAAGGATGAAAYAGATGATAAGGTAGTCTCACAACTAGTAAGCAGAGGACAGTTCATAATAGCATCTTTAAACAAAACACAATCAATGTTCTTAAATATATTGTGAAGGAACAAATCTGGTAGCTGAATGAACATAAAGTCATAAAGACTGAAAGGAATGGCTTAAGTGATTGAGGAAATGCGCTAAGTATATTTAGAGATGAGTAAAAAACACAGATGAAACTTAGAYCATAAGCATCTTTAATATGATTGAGAAGATGCACACTAGAGAATATTTRATTTGATTTTATTATAATACAAATTGTAGACTTATTTATAGTGATCTAACTGGACGTTCTGGAAAATATCTACACATATTCAGCAGATTAAATATGAAAAGATATAGCTCCAGTAACTTCAGTAGAATTCCAGCTAATTTTTTAGGAAAAAAGTGCCACTTCTAAACATGGGTTTTTTTGTCTTATGCACAGTTCACACACTATTACATTTAAAGATTGAAGCGCAGAGGTTTGGGGTTTTTTTTACACCTAATACTAAATGTATTTATTTTATTTATATGTCATACAAGTATCTTCAGAGGGATTTGGCCATTATTGATAGTATTTTAAAGTCATGCTGAACTGTACTTTTTTCATTAAAAAAAAAATCTTTTTTCTTTTGTAAGTGGTATCATAGGTCTTTAACTCTTGSAAAGCCCGTTATTCTTCTAAGCATAAAAGGGAAACAGAATTTATTTTACATACAGTGAAAGTAATACAGTAGAAAAAAATTGATGTGATGTTGTTAATATTTTACATGGATCATGATGGAAAAGCACAACACATCGCTTCTATTCAACAAAGCATCTTTCTTTATGAAAGATCATAATATATCAGAAAGAAATATTTCTATCTGCTGCATGGCCGTGTTCTATCTATTCAAAGGAAAGCTTTCAGTTGTATTACTCYTTCCCCCAACACAGCACTCTCATGGCTCACATCTCTGTACACAGCGCATTAATTCTGCAGACATTAGACTCCTTCACAAACCAGCACTCTCCCTGTTGTGCCCAGCTGTTTCACTTTGCCTGCTCATGGGTTCTTCACTCTGACCTCSTTCTGATTCTACTATTTCCTCTCTCTTTCTCTGGCCTTTACACTTTCTTCTTTTCCTGAAGAGAAAGGTTGGTCAATGCTGCAGGTAATTTTAGATTCATTTTTTGAAACCTCAGACCCCATATTCCCAAGCTAGTATAAAAATTATCTCAAGTCAGTAGTATGTGGCAGAACATGTAGCTTGCTGTATACTTTTTTCAGTGCCTATAGTCAGGCAGATTTCCAATGCTTGCTGTGTGCCCCTGTCACTAACTGCAGGCAGGCAGGCAGAGTCAGGACTTATTGTACTTTTTCCTTTGTGTACTCTTGTTGATCTTTAAACTCRTATGTAATGCAGGTTTTAGATAGCTATGGATCTGCCAAAGGTTGAGTGTTTCCTCTTTTTGATCACGTCGAGGATGGCAGAAGTTCTGTGTTCACAGCTTTTGGGTGGGATCAAGCTGTAAGAAGCATCGCTCCTCTATATGACATGTCATGGTATTTGAACTCTATCAGGAAACAAAAATAAATACAAAACCAAAACCAACCCTGTACAGTCTCCAAATTCAGATGGAGATTCCCAGTAAAACTGAGTATAGTCTAGTATGGAGATAACTAGAGAAGGGAACTGTTTTCAGCCTCTTTTGAGGTCTGCAGATGTACACTTCAAAGAAAACCTGACTAAGAGCATCAGAGAAAAGCTGGGAGGAATAGGATAAGCTTTTCACAACACAGTGGAGAAATACTGCAAGGGATACCCTCTATTTCCTGCCTGGAACTAGGAGAAGCTTTTGGGGAAGCCACATTTTCTGTACATGAGGGCGGCGGGGTTAAACCACCATCGTGYTGCTGCTGTTACCAATGGAAGTGGTCACACAAAATGGTGAGCAGAGCTCACCACAGATCACTTCCTGCTGCGTTCGGCCACGACCATGTTCTGTASTGTATGTACTGTTGCACAGTGACACCTTGCCCTATGCTTTCATGACAACTCCTACTTCCCAACAGATTTATTTGTCTAAAACCAAAACCTAGTAGTCTGTTACAGATATTCATTAAAGTGAATGTGTGAACCAATTTGAACTAAAGGAGAATTTATTATGAACTTCACTTCCTTAAACTCGTCGCCATCATCTATTATTACACTGTTTAATTATCTGCCTAGCAAAAGGCCACTCAAGTAGCTTGAGTAAATATTTAGTTTAGAAAAATTGAGATGTTTTTAATAAGCTTTTGTTGGAAACACTTTGTGACTCAGCCTTCTCCTGTTAGGTGTCAAAGTTCAGTGTCCAGTGATTTGACACTCAGTCATGGACACATAAATATGGAATTGGGTACCTMACACAGGTGGATAGAATCTCGCTGTTGAGGCTTCTAACTCATTTATATATCTCTAAAAACTGTATGGGAAAATTAGGTACTTAATTTAGGAGTACACGTTCCTTGCACATCTGAAATTAAGGTGCAAACTAGAAACCTAAGTTAAGCAGACTAGGTCCCATACTAGAATTCATAATCAAATACCTCAATTAATGTCCCAAAGTTATGTCAATGCTTTTTTTTTTTTTTTCCAGGGATCTCATAAAGGTTAAATTACTCATATATATCTTGGATAGCCACACAGATAAAAATAAGAAGTGCCATTTGACTAGCCTGTTCAGCTTTTTGTCACACCTCAAAGAGGTAAAAAAAAGCATTAAAAGGTGCATAAAATTTGCAGATATGCTAACAGTGTATAACTTTGACTGCAGGTGATCAGCTAGATTCAGTGAAAGGATCATCCATTTGGTCCAATCACTTAGTTATTGTTTATATCTCTTTACAAAGAGATAACTTTAAATGAAAATACTGAAAGTGCTATTTTTCCACTTTGTGCTGCTGTTTCACTGAACTTAAATCCAGTTCAGGCAGTGTCTTAAACTGCCTGTTATTTTTTATACACCCAATTTTGAATGTAATTTCATACATATACAAAATCAGTAGACTGTACATAAACATACATACATATTTGTATGTATGTGAGTGAGCATATGTTTACATTTAGATTTACATTGATATGGTGGAATTGATATTCCTTCCTGCAGCTCTCCAGTCCATTTCCACCACCTGCCCTGTTCAAACACATGTGCCTACTTTTTGTGGTAGAATAAACCTTGCATTAGAGACTTGGATCAGTAAAATTCAATTTTGCCTTCATTGCTAAACTAGCTTTGTAACAAGAATTTAAGTGTATACAGCCCCTCAGGTCTTTCGATGGATGCTTATAAAGTGATATTCTCTGATTACATTATATCCTCTAGCAGTTTGGCAGGATGATATTAAATCTGCATGTGATTATTAAGTTGCTTAAGCAGCCATTGTTCTTCTTTTTGTTCCATTATAATTTTTCATACATTTTTCCTAAAAATAATATTTTTTTTTTGGTAAGCAAGGAAATACTACAATCCTTCAAGAAGCTACTGGTGTGGTAGCGATACTTATTTAATTTAGGACAATGTCAACAATATTATCTAATAGGATCACTATCTAGTACAAAATATCTATCATAAACGTACTTTGCTACTGTATAAGTTCGATCAAAGATAATAGGCTTTTTAGTCTCGATCAAAGATAATAAGCTTTTTAGTCTCGATCAAAGATAATATTATTATTATTATTATTATTATTATTATTATTATTATTATTATTATTATATAATTATTATTAAAGTAAGTGATTTTTGCCAACAGTGCAAATGTATAGGTTATTCTTTATAGGCTGAAACATGACCAACATGACTTGACCAACCTGACTCCTGCTTGACCAACCCGATGGGTTGGTGGTTAGTGCTGGGTTGATGGTTGGACTCGATGATCTTAAAGGTCTTTTCCAACCTTAATGATTCTATGGTTCTATGATTCTATGATTCTATGACTTGTTTTAGCAGGTATCATATTACTACTATACAGTGCAGGTATTTATCTAAAGGGACACTATAATCACCAACAGGTTTCAAAATTCAAATATTAATTACTTTCTTAAAGGAAGAGAGCATTTAGAAGAGATCACTTGAAAATACAAAAAGTTTTCAGCTGATTTATTTATGAGACAAAAGAAATACACRTCAGTTTTAATCTCATTGCTTACAATCTAGTTTTATGCCTTCCCCCCCTCCTCTCACCCCCCACCCCCCCTGGATTGTTCTATACATGTGTTCAGTTCTACACTGCTTTTCAAGAGCCAGGTAAAACGTTTCTAAAGAGCCTTTAGCTTTGCATGGTACCCCCATGAAAGAGATGTTCCCAAAACAGGTCAAAACAGTTTCAATCTGCGAGTAAAGGAATACAAATTCTGTAAAATGAATGTTGCCAGGTTTGCTTGTCAGTAGCTTATGCCATTTTGCTCCCCGAAGAAAGTAGCATGTCACAGATATTTGGTTTGGGAATACAAAATTAGAACTTTCCAAATTATCCTGGATATCATGAAGTTGATTCCCTTTTACCTTTCTTAATGATTTGATTCATATTATGAACAGAGCAGAATTAATCATAGCCTTGAAATATTTATTTGTACAAATATATACATATTTACAGTTCCAGAACTGCTGGGTATCACTAACTAGAAAAACACTCAGGTCCAGATATTCTGGTAAAATTGGAAATAGTTTTGACAGCAGCGTTTTTTTCACATGCAGATGAAGTATGATTGTGTTTGTCTTAATGATCACTCAATTTCATCAGATACAGTGGTAGCACATTTAAAAATCTGTTCCACATCATCATTGCTTCCTCTTGCTGTAGTATTAAATGTGAAAGAAACTGCGTGCATGGTAAATAGGAGGAGAAGGCATCCTCCAGTAGAATGCCTTTTGCATACTGACTTGTGTCTGCCATATGAATATATGAATCTACTAGTCTAGTTCTTCATAGTACTATAGCTCTTAATCTGAGTTTGCCACTGTCATTCACTCTTTTTAATCTGTAGTGCAAATGAGAACATAAAGTAGTTTAAATTGCCAATTATTTTGTTTATTTGTGTTTCCCCTTAAGCACTTTATACCGAGCATGCTTGTGAGAATAATTACTAAGTTGTATGTACTTTCTTAGTCTCGCAAGATAACTAAGCTGAATGATTCCCGTTATGTGGATAAATTTCAGCTAATGGAACCCCAGCAAAAGGATTCATTATAATCATAATTAAGCCACAATATCCTTCYAATTTAAAATAATTTAAAAAAAAAGAAAAAAAGGAAGAAATCCAGTCTAAGGAAAGAAATGAAATAATTTATGTATTGTCATAAAATAACTCTGCACTGATTCCATTTCCTGTGTTTACAACCAACTGATTTCCGAGTAGCTATCAGTAAAGTTCACATCAATGCAAGTAATTTGTATTCAACATCAAGAGCAGTGTCAGAAACTGCAGCTATGATACCCTGTCAAAGAGCTGACTGAGACATGAATCAATAGATAGATCTGCAAAAAATACCTGGACAATGACTATTCACTAGTACAACCAAAACTGGGGTTGATGAATGCCCAATATGTTATAGACAAAAAATTCCTGCCAAAGAGGAGTCATAGTATCAGGTAGAAATGGTAGACAGGAGGGATGTGTGTTTTATTTTTTTATCTATCTATTGTCCTGGTTTTGGCTGGGATAGAATTAATTTTCTTTCTAGTAGTTGGTATAGTGCTATGTTTTGGATTTAGTATAAGAAGAATGTTGATAACACACTAATGTTTTTAGTTGTTGCTAGGTAGTCTGTTTTTCAAGGACTTTTCAGCTCACATGCTCTGTGAGGGGCACAAGAAGCTGGGAGGGAGCATAGCCRGGACAGCTAGGCCAGCTGGCCAATGGGGTATTCCATACCATATGATGTCATGCTCAGCATATAAGGCTGGGGGAAGAAGAAGGAAGTGGGGGACGTTCGGAGTGATGGCGCTTGTCTTCCCAAGTAACCGTTACGCGTGATGGAGCCCTGCTTTCCTGGRGATGGCTCAACACCTGCCTGCCSRTGGGAAGYAGTGAAGGACTTCCTTGTTTTGCTTTGCTTGCGTGCRCGGCTTTTGCTTTCCCTATTAAACTGTCTTTATCTCAACCCACGAGTTTTCTCACTTTTACCCTTCCGATTCTCTTCCCCATCCCACCCAGGGGAGAGTGAGCGAGCGGCTGTGTGGTGCTTAGTTGCCACCTGGGCTTAAACCACGATACTATCTATCTACTTACCCATTCATCCATACCTCATTTTATTATATATTTTTACATTTATATAAATCTATTCTATTGTATTGCTCTACTTTTCAAARTTTGTATATAAGAATAAAACACAATTATTCTCTGTTAATCTTGTTTTCAAAGTTCATGATTCTATTCATTTGCACAAATAACTATGACCCCGTTTGCATACAATTTGTAGAATAGAAAAGTTTTTCCTAACATGTTTCTGCGATCTATCTTATATTGTAAGGTTTCTGACTCCTGTCAGATGCTTTTCATGAGGAAGGACTCTGCATTTCTTTGGAGCTGTTAACTAATAGTAAAAGGACTACAGTAGAATTCAGATGTCTTCCAGTGATGAAATACTGCTTACATCAAAACCAACACTTTAACTTTACTCTAAAGGGGATAGAATTCAAGGCTATAAACACAAAATGGGATAGACAGCAACAATACTCAACTTTTTGGCTTTTAGCATCTAATACACAGGAAGAACATTTTTATTTATTTTTTTTCATAATTCTTGAAGCAAGGACCTGGTAAATGTTCAAAACAGTGCTCTGAAGCCTCATGGTCTCTTTTGTATGATTCTTGTMCTTATGAAACCCAAGCTATTCATTTTTGAGTCAAAGAACAATTTCAGAAGAAATAGGTTCAAGAAGAACTTGTTTCAACACTATTCAAGAAGAATAATGTTCAAGGTAGAGAACTGTTTTGTCCTGTGAGAAATGTGTAACAAGTCATTTCAGCAAAAGATTTTAATTTGGGATTCCTACATCTGAGGCAATACCTTTATAATTATGAGGATGTTTAAAGGCTTTCCAGAGTTTTACATATGCTGGTAATAATGAACACAGGTAGCTAAACAGAGATAGTATTACCATTTCCTAGCTCTTCGGTAGGAAGTAAATCTACTTCTGAGTTAGTTGCTTTTCTTTCAGCTACAAAAATGTAAAAAGGGAAGGAATTTCTTGCACGATGTTTGCAATTTTAGCTATTGCCTTCATTCATAATTATTTTCCTTGGCTTCTAGTAAAACTTTTGTTGATATTAAGGAAGTAATTTAACAAACAACATTTCTTTAAGTGTATACTTAAATCCATCTCAGTAGATTTTTCTGTTACTTCCAATATAACAACAATAGGCTCATCAACAATGATCTCAGTATGACCCATTGTTAATACAACTGTAATTGATARCAAAATGGAGAAGGGAAGGGAAAGCAAGGGAAAACATGACACTATTATTTGTGGATTTAGTCCTGTTAATGTCTCTTACATACAAAATGTGAGGTAAAAGAGCATTCAACTTGGATTTTATTTACGTAAATTGTATCTAATTACTGTCTCTTTATGAGTCACAGAGTTGAATGACATACAATAATATTAGAGTTGTTTTTCTCCTCAGAACATTTTCAATTAAATGGTATTGTCTAATGGACAAGCAGCTGTCCTTTAATACATCTAAGAAGTCACTTCAGATACTTCTTTGTCATACCCGTAGTGCATAGCAATGAATATTATAATCCATAAAGTTTTATTAATTGTAAGTTCATTGGATGAAACATAACATTCTTACTGGCTTTTGTTAGCCTAAAAYATTCAATAAATTGACAATATTCTTTACCTTTTAATTACTGTTTATTGAAAACTATTTCTTGAAAAAATGTGTTAAATAAATCAACCTTTAATCTGTCATAGACTAAGCAATGGCGCTGCATACATAACGTTGATTATATTTAGTCATGTAACCTTAAAGWCTGAAATTAAATCATATTCTGACAGTTGTTGAGAATACTTAAATCAGTTATTGTTGATTCCTTTTATTCACGGGATCTTAGGCACCACTTGGATTTCCATTAAAATCACAAAAAAAAAAAAAGTTGGAGGTTCCCTAGGAGGCTATCTTCTCTTCCTSCCCCTTCCTCCTCCTAAATGAAAAACCCAGCTTTTATTGTTTGTTGTTCCCTTGTATTGAAAGTTTGACTCATTCAGTCCAGTAACAGAAACATAAACCATGAATAATTAATAATACCAATCTCAGTTGCTTTAAATTGCTGAATAAAGTAAATGTACATAGATTTCTACCAGTAGGAGAAAAGATTTCTGGTGATCACCAGTGTTAATGCCTTATTGGAAGTCTCAATGTGGTTTTTAAATAAGCAATAAGTTGGTGCAAACTGAGTAAAGATAATTAGCATGTACAGGTTATGCATTTTTATCTAAAAGATCAAATCACTGTTGGCAAATGGTTCGTGCCTTTTAAAAATCCCCCTCCAGAAATGGATGGTATGTGAAGAAGAAAAGACCTGTTTGTGCTAAYACTCTATTACATTGTGTATGTTGGCCAAAAACAGCAACCAGGATTCAGGGTCATTGTTCTGGTACCCCTCTCTGGAATACTATGTGGTACTGTGTATATTTCACACAAGGATAGTATCAAGGCCATCGAACTGGAAAGAAATGAAGAGAGTAGTAACACATTCTCATTGACGGTCTTGTGAGCTGCCGTACAGCTTGGCTGCATACTGTTTGATCTCCTCTCGTGAGTAGTGTCCTTGGTTTAGTCTTTTACACTGACCCACATCTCTGAAAAACAGCTATCCCAGTGATCCACAAACTCCTGTCCCAACTCCTGCTTTGCACAGGCAAAGGCATCTGGCCTGATCTTTTGCCTTAAAAGGATTCAAACATGACTTGTTGGAATAAAATAAATTAAATCAACRATCTGTAGAAGGACTGGTTACACATCCTGGAAGCCTGTAATTGCCAAAACGGATTGAGTAAAGAAGAAAATGACATGCATTAACTCCCTAATGRTCTTTCAATTAACAAAGTCTTGACAAGAGTATTAAAAATAAATCCTAACTTTTAAAAATATATACTTTTGATGATCCTCAATTTTTATACCTCAAAGCTCTCTAGAAAGAAAGTCAGAGCCTTTATCCCATTTTAAAGACTGAGGAAAGGGTARCAAGAGACTGAAAATAAGAAGTGATGTCATCTTGTGAGATTTAAAAAAGTAAAATTATTTATGATCTAATACATTATAATAATATATTTACTTTTTGCATTATGTTGATAAATAGGTGAACATAAATTCTGGATGAATATTCCTCTGTCTTTGTACCCTGGACATTTTTCATTCGGTTGATTGCTTGCTTGGCTCATTTTATACGTGTTTAGCAGTACTTAAATAGGGTCTTAAAAATGCTGAGTTACCKTTTTTTCTCCCTCTCTCTAAACACGAAATTGAGTTTTGAATAAACAATTCAGATTATTTCTATAAAGCCTTGTTTGCTTGCTTGGGGTCTTACTTATTCTTTAGTCATCAAAGTTAATGTTGTTGCACCTTCRTCACTCTCAGCTGTGCTTTATGTACGTCAAAAGGCGCTTTTGATGGGATGTAGCTTTATGATAGCTATAATACCTCTCCATAAAAAGGAGATCTATTTTGACTAACTTCAGCATCTGACTTCCTCTTAAATAGTTGGCACCTTGGGTGAGATTTGTTTAATCTCTGGAATGTCACATTAGAATCTTCCCTAGCCAACAGAAAGACTAAGTGTCTCAGGATGRCAATTTATCTCAGTCCAAATGAATACCCTAAATAGATCAGATGAAGTAGCCTCTGGAGAGGACTATAAAGCAATTCCATGGTGATATTTCAGACCACAGATTTAGACATCTATGTTTTAGCGCTAGCTGTCTTTTAGATGTTTGAGGTTTGCTGATAMAACTTTCACCTCTGCTATTTTTCCCTCTTAATAGATGCTTAAAATGAGAGACTCATTTTAAGTGTTTTCACTCTGAAGGTCTTCAGAAGTACTCATTTTCATTGACTACATAGGGAATGCAGGCACTTACTTACTTTCAGAAGATGCATTTATTCTACCTGGTATAATTAAGTTGTCTCTCAAGAATATAAGTATAATTTTTCCTTTTTCCTCTGTGCATGTKTGTGCCTGTGTATTTTTGCATGTGTGCTTGAAGAGAAAGTGACTAATACATTCGGTATTTAACTGTACCTTCAATAACATGTAAGAAGAATTAATCGCAACAAAATATAACTATTAATTTTCACTAAGTATGTAAGCCCTGCATAATCAGTATTTTTTTATTAGTTTGCAAAAGACAAATTTATCATTAAGAGTAACTTATAAGATTATCAGTGAAATAAATAGTGTAAATTCCTATGACTATATTGACAATACTTCACAGCTATTGTGTTTTTCTTCCCCTAATACCTAAGGAATGTAAAAAAACTAATTATCAGCCTATTGCTTCTCATTAAGACAAAGTGGGGGTGGGGGGAAAGTCAGGAAAGTATATTTTGAGGTAGGTTCTAGTTTACACTGCAAATGATAGTTAAAGAAAGGAAATAAATAGTTTCAAGAATATTGAAAGATACTGTGACTTGCCGAGATAGTTTGTACATGAATACACAAAGGAGGAGGAAGACTTAGGAACCTGGAAAGTGAATCTGCAATATCAGTAATAATAGTACTAAAAAGACTTATTTCAGAGGTTATTGAATTCAGGGATAACCTGAATGTGTTTTGATGAAGTAACTGAATTCAAAATTCAGTCTTTCTTCCTCTTATAATCTTGAAACCTCTAYTCTGAAATTTAGTTGATTTTTTTTGCATGATTATTGAAACCTACCATTTCCCAACAGCATTTTAAACGGTACTGAATGTTTGGTCTAAATTAAGAGAAACTGAGTATGTTATTTCATGAATACATAATTATTTTGATAAGGACCATAACATTTTTGTTGGAAAATCTGTAAGTATGAATAAAGAAAATAAAAGATAAAATACATTTGCTACAAATAATATAATTCATAATTTAGTTATACATTGTAGCACTAAAATCACACTACTCGTGTTAGCTGAATATGGCACATCAGGAGCCCATAAAGTAGAAAAGTACTAATATTTCATTTTAACAAAGGAAAACTAAAGATTCAGAGAGACTATTATGCCCCATGCAATGCTCCAGATCAAATGAATAGTACATTCTTTAAAGTCACACAGGAGACTGGCACATATTCAGTATATTTTATATTTATATTTATTTATTTTATATTTTTATTTTATAGCCTATGACATAGAAGATAATAGGTATAATTGCAGGTCTAGCATTTTAATCAAGTTGCTGATATACAAAACAGGGGTACCATTTCCTTCTCCAGTTATGTACTTGAACAAAAGTAATTTTGAATGCTGGACTATTTACTGAACTAAACACAGTCACATTAATTATAAGTTCCAAGGCTATTTCTAGCACACTGGATMAAAAAGACTTGCGATCAGAGACCATGAATACAAATAACCATAAAGAAGTGATAGGTGATGAACYGTTTACCTCTCCCAAAGCACTGACAAGTCTTGGTCTTCCCTAGCACTTCAGAAATAATGTGCTTCTCATAACACAGTTAAGGTGGGATTAACTCCAGATTCAGACAACAAATTTAGGTGTCTGTTAGGTGAGTTGGCTGTGTAGTCTTACAGTGTAGCCAATGAAGACATTTTCAATCGATAAAACCAAAGGAGTTCAGAAATTGATTGTTGCCATTGTAAACTAGACAACTAAATTTTGTCAGCTGACCAGCTCTCTAGTCTCCACCTGCTGCAAAGACTAGACTCAGTTGACTAGGGAGGGACCATAGACTTCAGTATTAGACACAATCCACATTGCAGATATACCTGGTGAGATTTATGTTTGTCTGTATAAGCATCTAACATAACTTTAGGCACTGTAGGAAAACTTTTTTGGCTTCCAGATTTTAGCCCAAAAGACACTGATAACCATAAATGCGGTGAATATACCTATACAAAGTTTGTAGGTGTCCTAGGACACACAAATGGCACTAGGTTACTATACTGAGGTAACTAAATCTCACAAATGGTGTTTGAATGTAGGTATGGATTTCAGTCCCATCAGAAATACCTAAAGAATTTTTTTTTTGAGAAAAARCCAGTGGAGCATGTATCATCCTTCAGCATGTTAAAGATTTAGATATCAGTCCCTTGGACTTAGATTATTATATTATGCTTAAATTATCACTGGTTTTCACCAGAATTTTTTTTTCTGATTCCATCTTTGATGTCTTACTTTGCTGTTGTACACCCTAATCCAGGGTGCCAGCTGTCATGGAGAGCACTGTGTGACTGAAGTCCCTTTTGTCTACATAAACGTTGAATATGCACTTTGCAAAGACAAGACATTTGTGCCTTCTTGGACCTCCAGGGCTTTGGCTGGACAATGCTGTAAAACTGTATTTAGTAGGTCTATTGTCTTTCTCTTAGAGTCACTATTTGCTGCTGCTTTATTACTGCCTACAGCATCCTACAATGAGAATTATATACACTGAAGCATACTTGTTTGTTGTTTTAGATTATTGGCAGTCTTCTATTTTTCAGAACAATTTCACATTTTTGAAAAAACATTGTGACATTTTACAATTTTAGTTTACATGATATAAAGATTCTCTGCTCCCTTCCTATGATAGTTGGCAGTGAACATTACAGATTGAAAAATCTGTTTTTAGAAAGAATTTCTAAAAGTGTTTGAGAAAGGGAAGGTAAGGAGGTGAACCTTATTTGTATTRTATTGTAACATGTAATTTATTAGCAAATATTTTCTATATTGGCTGTTCTGGCAGTTCAAGTGTTTCTCTAAATTCTGGAAAATGTAATTTTCTTTTTAACGTTTTTGACTCCAGCTTTCTGTCTACAAACCTATAAAATGTGAAGGCTATATCATGTCAGCATTTTGGGCAGGCATATAAATGCTATTAAAATCAATTGGCATTTTACAGAAAAATCAGTTGTAAGACAATGGAAGTTAGTACACATTAAATGCACTATRTGAATTTATATGACAATGGCTACTCTTCACTATCTATAGATCTTCTTTGAAATTGGAATAAACTGACCCTCACAAAAGCATAGGCCAAAGCACATGCCAAAGTCTGTATTCACAAAAGAGCATTATTTAATTAGGTTCCCACATTCGCTTAGGTTCCTAAATGTGCTTCAGATTGGTAAATGAGTTTCTAGGCTGTGATAAAATTTGCACAGTAGCTTAAAGTTTGCATATGACTGCAGTAGCATGGTCTTGAGATTCCACATTTGGTCCACATCACGTGTCCATGCTMCTCCTCCCATAGAGTTTATTTAGTTTGAAGTGGCAGGTAAGTCAAACAGCATAGAAGTAAGTAAGGACACTTATCCTGTGATTAAACACGTATAATACACCATATGAAAAAAGCAGATCCATGTTAAAGTCTAAAGATTTCAGTACTGAAAATATCRGCATAGTCACTTTCTAAAACTTTGTTTAGAAGTGACAGTTAAAACATGAAAGCTGCAAGTGACTGCAGGAAGCTAAGCAGGAGAAATCTGAACTCCTTTTAGTACTTAAATTTCATCCATTTGAATATACACTGGAAGGGGTTAGGATATTTAGGAGAGCCATTTAGCTCAGCTAAACTGAGAGCTGTTAAGTGTCATGACTCAGCCACACTAGGCTATGTGGAGACTCTGAATGATTGTCCAGGCAAAGTGAAATGGGATTTAAATCCCTGGGAAGCAAAAGCAGACTGCTCAGAATGGGAAGGGCTGATTTCACCTGAGATGTAGCAGCTACTTCCTTTTGGGGTTCATTTGCTAWCTCTCAGCTGTTTAGGTTGAGAGTATGCTGCTGCTTCTCTTTTCTTATGAAAACACGGGTGGCTTAATCTAAATTTTTCAGTTGCTCACACGAAGCGAGTGGGGGAGGATTACTCATGCAATCAGCAAAATTGTCAGGGAAAAAAATGACTACTGCTGTTAAGATAAAACTGATAGTGCAGAGGCTAAATGGACTCAAATACCAAAATGCTTTAATAACAGAAATATGCACAATTTTGCTAATTACATGACTTTGCTGTCCCTTGAGGGATGATGGCTCTCTCTAGGAGGAAGGTCAGGCAGCTCAGTGCAGAGGTTGCAGTTGTGCAGTGGGGGCTGAGCCATCCTCTGGATGTCACTTTGGTGACCTCTTCTGCAGCCCTATCAGTTTTGCCTCGGATCCTCTCCTACCACGTCTGGAGTCTCCTGTCTTCAAACTCTCTCCATCCATGTGTCTCCAACAGTACCTCTCAGAGGTACTCCCCATGTGTCTCCCYAAGATCCTGTCTGCCAATTATCTCCCCAAGAGTCTTTGATTATGTGATTTTCTTTATCCCTGGAATAAAATCCTATCTCACTTGAGTCAGAGTCTTCAATTAAAATCTTAATTTCACTCTGCCTAGCTGTAATGTTCTGCTTTATTACTGACTAACTATGGCTGTCCACAGCTGCAGGTACATGTCATTCTTTGTGACATTTTAAATTATCTTCTTTATTCAGAGCTGGATAGAAAACCGAGGGTCAAATCTAGTTGAAAGCTGCTATGGCAGCCCAGTGTGATTTGAAGATTCAGTCTCATTTTCTACTTTCAACATATTGATGATTTTCTCGCATCTAATTTCAGTTATTTTMATAATTTTAGGAATCAAAAAATATTTCAACATTTCAACTCTGCCAAATAATGGGAGAGAAATAAACTGTTGCTGCCATTGCATTTTATATTTGAAAATAAATTTCATAATCTAAATGARCATTACTTACAATGTTTATTATTCCATAACTACTGCTGCTTAATTAATCTTAAAATTGTATTCTATATTAAAGTGTGACTCATTGCAAACAAGGAGAAAGATTTGAAGTTTTGAGTATTTATTTTTTATACTATCTAAAATATTTTCTTGGATTTACACCTTACAAACTTAGGAATGTCTTCAAATGTCAGAAGATATGGCAAGAATTTTGGAATCCAAAATGAATTTAGTAACAAGACAACGATATGAATGACTGAACAAATGTGTCTTTTTTTCTTTTTTATCAAGGGCACTGTATACTAGATTATGTTCAGACCTAATTTTAGGAGAGAGAAGAAATATGAACATGGCTGATTCACAGGACTTTTTCTTAAACTCCCACATTTCATGAGGTCTATTTTGAACAATTTGAACCTGATCCTGATTTAGATTTTTGTAATATTTTGACATTAACATATAYACCCATCCTTCTTTTGGGAACACTAGTAGTCCTTTCCATCCACTATGAAGAAATAGCAATTTTTTTCTAGAGAAAGTAATAATTACAGTAATTTGAGGAGTTACTCCTTGCACCAAAAGATGGGAATGAAGTTGTATTTGTTCAGCTGCATGGATCAGGCCTGCTACAAACCTTTTMTTTGTCCAGAAGGAAAGTCTTTCTTATTTTTCATGTATATAAGTGGCAATATGTTTTTTATATTAGTGCTATTATTGGTAGCAGTGGGGGCCTCCGATCACAAAACAGATCTTTTTGCAGTCCTTCAGCAACCATTTTATCCCAGTCAGATGAAAAAAACTTGAATGAAAACAGTTTAATAATTCTTGTCTCAGGGATCATTTCAAGTTTTTATGAAAAGAAAACTCATTTCTTATTATAGATTTACAGTGTTTGCAAATAAAATATAATTAATAAAGATTCACCAGTATCCTCAACACTCCATCATTATTCAAATGATGAAAAAAAGGTATTTACATAAGCAAAAGTTTGATGTTTATGTGGAATAACTTTCATAGTTTCAGAATATATCTCATACTGTAAACATGTTAAACAACCACTTATAGCTGATAGAAAATGTTATCAGTGTCACATGAAATGGGTTGGAAAATAACTGTCAGGTGATCTTTCTTTGCAGTTCACTAATCAAAGGTTGCATATATTTTGAAATTGTTCGACATGCGATTAGGAGCTTCACGGTCAAAAAAGACTTTTGCTAGCATCTCTATTAATTGCTGGGAAAAAAAAAATCTGCCTTCTGAGGCTTTCCCATGCCTCAGGCTTTTGTATATATCATCAGTCATTCATAAGGAATTGTCCGTAGCTTCGTACAATCTTTTTTTTTTTTTTAAAACTGCAGAAGGGGTATGAACTGTGAATGTTCTTTTATGAATGTATCTCATAATTTTCATGTAATATTTTCTATGCTTATGTTTATAGAAAAATTAACTTCCAGTGCCAAGACCTTAGAAAAATGTCTTTCAAGCTTACTGATTGCTTCTTCTTGACTTGGTTTCAGTTCACTGTTGTTCTCAGTAATAACTCTGGCTTCCAATAACCTATTTTAACATGTATCAGGGAAGCTGACTGTCAATCTCTATGTAGAGAAACCTAGTTTTTCAGCAAAAAATGAGCTAACCAGAAAATACCTGTATGGAAAATGACCAGAGAAACATTAGAATTATGATATTTGGACAGTTATATTAGTAGGCATTTTGTTACAAAGTTACTTATTGATTTTTACTGGAGGTAAGTACACCAATCTTCAGGGATTTTTCATGAGACGTTCACATATATTTATTAAAGAGCAGTTTGCTTAAGCAGACATACCATAAGGGGGTAGTTTCCTCATCTGACAGTAATCAACTTAAAATCATTGCCTTAACATCAGGCATCTAACTCACAGTAGTCATCTAAGTCTGCATCTGTAGTCAATGTACGGAGTCTAGCATTTAGTTTCRTTTTTAAAAAGTCATTGTTTAATGGTTTTAGAGAGTCTCATTAAGTCACTTTAAATTTAGACATTTGTTAATTTGGATTACTTTTTCTGAATACAGGTTTTACTTTAGTTAGTCTTAAGTGAACCATCTAGTCTATGCTTTAGTTAAGAAAGCCTCAGAAGACCACTAGCCTAAAACCCATCKTTGATTCCATTAATGGGATGAACAAAATTATTCTCAGAATTGTATAATGAGAAGTTTCTTGTGTATAGTAGTGCAGTTATTTCCTCATAAATAAATAAACTTTGTTGGAAAAAAGAAAGAACTTCCTGAAATGTTAGCAGTGCTATCACGTTATGAAGAGAAATGGAAAGGATAGTCATGACTGATTCAAGCCTACTTAGATATAGCACACATAGAAAATATATTCTTCTCTAATATGATTAATCTTTGACAAATATAGCTATCTTTTTTTTCCTTTAATTGTAGATCAGCATTTTATATTTTTCACAGGATTGTTASAGCATTTTGTTTTTCTGATTTTTCTCTTAATTCTGCTAAAATTCATCCCTGTAGCCTTCTGTTAAATCCAAATATTTACACTCTGATCTACAGTTACACACACAGAAACACTGTTTTGACAACAGTGAGAAGAGTTGAGTGGTAAGAGTTGCTAGAATATATTTGCTAGRAGATACAGTTCTGCCATGTGTAATGCAGCTATCAAATAATGTCCCTGAATATTTTTATGAATCTGTGATTTGATATCCCAAGAGCAATTATTCCATGTATTATTAATGTATATGATAGCATTGTCAGTCATCCTACATTGATTTCAACATTCTGCACTATGATAAATGTGTATGTATGTGTGCATACATGTTATGTTTCAGCATCCAGTATTTCTCCTTTCAGTAATATTTGAAACCACATACAAAATATTGCATTCAGAATCAGTTAGGCTCAAAACAGTGAGCATTCCTTCAAAATCAGAGCTTGCTTCTAAACACAGCAAAACAAATCATAGATGAAAAGCATATTTAAATAAAATTTATGCTTAGTTCCTGGAGAGTGATATAGAAAAATGCTGTCAAACTTGCTTAGTCACTTGAAAATACTTTAGACCCTAAAACTGAAGATCATGAGCATGCATGTATTTACAGCTGCAAATGTCTAGATAAAATGCAAACCGAATGCAAAAGAGACCTAATGTATTCAGTGTGCTTAGAACAAGCTGTACTTTGCATTTTTTAAGTCTGTGCTGTGTTGTTTCAGTTACTTCACTTAAAATCAAAGGCTTTTGAATAAATTTTCAAGGAGAACATTTCCTAAGAGATCACAAGACCTGGATTTAAATTTCTGCTGCAGCATTCTTCGGATCCCAGGAAATTACCATAGTCACCAAACCACCAGATATTTTGTTTACAAATATGCACTYTGTATCTCCCACTGAAAGCAGGCATTGTGCAGCTGGGAGTGCCRGAGACACGGCACCAGGCGTAGAGCAGATTATAGAAGAGCTGATTACATTCAATGTTGTAGCCAAAACAGTGGCCTGTTGTATATATAAGGTAGAAGTAGACTAAGCAAGATTACATTAATATTTGCTTGTCTTACATCTAGACATAAGAAAACCAGAACAGTACATTAAGCATTTTGTAACACTGTAACATAATCTGTAGCATTTTGTAAGATGTGTGGTATCAGCAGTACGTAAAACGTTACCGTAGAGGAAACYTGCAGCACAGGTCCACAAAAAGGGTTCAGGAAAATATATGAAAGTAGTAAAATATGTGAGAGAAGAGCAAAGAATGTAGAGTAAGCAGGAATGGTATTTGGCAAAGTGATAGCAAGCCCAGGTCCCAGAAGAAGATCACCTTTGTCCTTAACAGGTAAGATCACCTCTTTTCCGTTGAAGAAAGAGCTGGGGAGCACGAAAMATCAGTGAAGAGAGAGGCACGATGAGAAAGAATGAAGATTCCCACTTTGGTTCCAGCTTCCCTTCTTGAAGAATTCTCAGACGTGACCATCTTGGCCTCAGGGACTAAGACAATCAAGGGCCATAGCTGTCAATTCTAACTGTAGAGTATCAACTTCATGTCGTTGCTGATTTAAGTTCTAAGTGTTAAGGACTGTTTTATATATGTAGGAATAACAACTGGTAATGGGTAAGAACTAAGATTGGCAATGTTTATTGCTAATGAATAGCAAGTTTAAATAATGCTAATTGCTAATGAATAGCCAGTTTAAAACTGGCCTCATCTGTCAATCATTTCCATCACAGTGATTTCTAATTTCCTAACTAAATTTATGTATACATTATATGTATATATTACGTGATTATATAGATAAAATGTATACATATTTATTGCATGTACACATTGCACATTTGTAACATATATACAGTTGTAACAATTTCTTTATCATTTTAGAAACCAGGCTGGGGRGGGATCCGAGTTCTAGTACAGCCCTTTTTGGATATAGCTCTAAAGTTACAACAGGTGAGTGCAGACATGGTCACCTCCGTTTATTTTCATTCAACACTGCATTAGGTAGTGTCCAGTTAAATTACAAAACCAGGGTCTTACAAAGTGACTGTTGTCCTGTTTTCTGTGTTCCACATGGCTGGAGGTGAATGTCTAAAACTTTCTTGGCAAGGATATGGATGCTACTGTAGTGCTACTTTAGGTATCCAAATAAACTTCTATTCGAAATCTCAGGTCCTCAGGTGTGCTATGTGTCTTGTTACTCTCGAAATACTGTTATGGGCAAAAGGGAACACACCATTAATATGCAGAATTGACTGTTGGTCCAATTAGTCTTATAACAGTGCTTTAGTCCAAATTATATATTTAATGTTGGAAAACCTCACCAACATCAATACAGTTAAAATTGTTACACAGAAACGACTTCTTTGTATCTATCCCTTCTCTCTGATGTCATGTTCACCATTTTGGTGTCCCTTTGGGTCCACAGCTTTCCTCAAGAAGATGTGGGGAGAGGGTTAAGACAAGTTATCAGCATCCAGAGTTCTTTCTTGGGAGGAACAAGATGGTGAGCTGTTCCTCATCAGCAGAGGTTTCTGCTTGTTGCCCTTTTTGTATGTTTTTTTTTGGTTGGTGTTTTTGGGGTTTTTTGGGTTTGTTTTTTGGTTTTGGTTTTTTTTTTTTTTTTCGTTTTTCTTTTTTACTACAGTCTGCTTCTTTCTTGTGCTCCCAGCTAAGATTTGAAGGTTATGCATCACCTCCCCCACCTCAGCTGACCTACTGGGCTACTGTTCATTGCACCTCAGGGTGTCAGACCTTTACCAGATTTGTTATTCCTGGATCTTCAGCTACAATAACTTTGTGTTTTAGCTTAAGTAACAGTTATACACAGACTTTTACTGGTCTTTTAGCATACCTTGCAGCACCTTTTAACCTTGCCACCCCACATTTGATGCCAAATGTCCAGATGGGTATTGGGAAGTCACATTGGCAAAACTAGTGGTTTGCAGAATCTCTAAATCACTCCTCTTCCTGGGATTTAGCATACCTAGACATAGACAAATGACCATCTTCATACGTTTCTTAAATGATCTTAGTGCAACGTGATTATAACTTATAGGAATGATGAAAGAGCTAGTTCAGGCAGTTTTAAAGTCTTCCAGCTAATCATTACTGATCTGAAATCTACACTGACTTCTAGAAGTTATTTTATTTATATTGGGATTTGTTTGAAATTTCAGGACTCTTAACTGCAATCCAGTCATACATCCCATACAGCAAGTTGCTGGTTAATTGTTATGATAAMATAATTGCTCTCATTTTCCAAAATAAATTGATAGATCTCTTCCTATCAGGAGCAAATGCAGCTGACACATACACTGAAACACAATTCTGTGTTTCTGTATCTAAAGCGGAAAACAGCTTAAAGAAGTAGAACACTTCACAGGGAGGCATCAAGAATTGTCAAACAACCTGAATTCATACGTATTGCTTGGTCCTGAGAAAAGTTTGGGCAGACTGGGTTCTGGACTGACTGATAGCTGAAAAAAATCTTAACATTGTAAGAAAGAAATTTTCTTTTTGTTGTTTCACTTCTGCTGCTTTCAGSGAAATGGGATTTTATATATTCTTTATAATAAATAGTACTGCATCAAAAAAAACTTGTACCACAACCAATTCCTTCTAACTGGAACAGGTTAGCTAATTCTTTGAGTAAAAAAAAACAAAAACAAACAAACAAAAAACCCCCCACAAAACCAAACAAAAAAGCAGAAAGGAAAAAAAAGACTTAGTTAATAGAAGCATACTAAATTTATTTCCCCATGTTCTTTTTCTTTCAATATAATTAAAGTGTCTTTTTTTCCCCACTATGTTTTTTCTAATTTGGCTAGTAAAAATAAAGGGGAATTTAATTGTCCTCCTTATATGTGTTGATAATATATTGTAAGAGCTAATTCTGTGAAGAACTAACAGTGACACTTTTGCACTTTTATTACTGTGAAAAATCATAGTCTCCTTTGTCTTCTACAATGACTTAAGAAATACAATCATGTAGAGTACTATATTTTTTCTTATTATCCTTAGAGGGAGTAGAGTATTCATAATCTCATTATTTCTACAGGACGGCTGTAAGTATGTATGTAATATTCATGTGAATTTTACTGAAGTGGAAGAATATATTTGAGTAATCTCATTTTCTCTGCTATATGGTTGTAGGATTACATACATTATAAAAATTCCATGACTACACTTGGTGATAAGATGCATCATATTGAAACTTGCAAGCTCATGCTTTTAATGAGGTCTGAATTAGACAAAAGAATCAAAGTTTATGATCAGCCATTTCAGTGCACTTGAAATAATTAAAGAATTTCCGGGAGAATTTATTGTTGCTGCACTGTGATACCTSTTTTATAAAATTTTTTTCAAAGTCACATTCCTAATGTCAGTCATTAGTTAGATTATGAAGAGCCAGAAGTTGATAATGAATACTAATTCTTTTTTTTTTTTCAGGAGTATGTTTAAATCTCCCATGTATGTCAATGTACAAAATACATGTAGAAAATTTTCTTCTAGGTTCATGATTGTTTCTGTAGCAAGGAAAATTGGGAATTTGTTCTTACAGGATGCTTTATTTAACATATCAAGAAATATGTCAGAGCTAAAGTTGGTGAATATAGGTGTCAGTGGTTATTGTTTGTTTATTCTTGGACACTTTTGCTGTCTGCTGTTTTTGTATATGTATGGTGTCAACACTGTGATCTCAGAAACAGTAATAGTGTATTCAGAATCTTGAGATGCTAGTTTTTCCTTCAGAGAGCATAACTATAGTTTGAGTTTGATGACTAAGATTTGTCTAGATTTATTCTTTACAAGACACAACTCCAAATTCTAACAAAAAGTTAAACGTGTGTGCCTGTGAAACGTCATTGACACAAAATCACATTTCCTTGTTTTATACAAAACCTACATGGTTTAGCACTCTATTTTTATACAGTTATTACACAAGTATTTGTAATTTTCACTTGCATTATTATCACATTGGTAAGAAATGGCCTGGATAAGTGATAGGGTGGGTGCAAAATTGACTGGACCGCTTGGCTCAAAGAATCACAGAATGTTTTAGGTTGGAAGAAGGCTCTTGAGATCACCTTGTTCAACCCCTCTGCTCAAGCAGGGTCACTTAGGGCAGGTTGCCCAGGGCCACATCCAGCTGGATTTTGATTATCTCCACAGATGGAGACTCCACAACCTCCCTAAGAAACTTGTGCCAGTGCTTGACCTACCGCACAGCAAAAAGATGTTTTCTCACATTCAAATGGAATTTCCAGTGTTTCAGTTTGCACCCATTGCCTCTTGTCCTATCACTGGGTGTTACTGAGAAAAGTCTGTCTCCACCTGCTTTACACCCTCCCATCAGGTATTTACACACATCGATCAGAGCCCCCTGAGTCTTCTCTTTCCCAGGCTAAACTGTCCCAGCTCTCTCAGCCTTTCCTCCCATGAAAGATATCCCAACCCCTGAAGCCCTGCTCTGGCCTTGCTTCAGTAAGTACATCTCTTGTACTGGGCAGCCCAGGACTGGACACAGCACTCCAGATGTGGCCTTACAGTACTGAGTTGAGGAGAAAGATCACCTCCATCAATCTGGTGGTAATGCTTTTCCTAATGTAGCCCAGGATAGTGTTGGCCTTCTTTCCTGTGAGGGTGCATTGCTGGCTCATGTTCAACTTGTTGATTAGGACCCCCAGGGCCTTTTCTGCAAAACTGCTTTCCAGACTGTTGGTCCCCAATGTGAGCTGGTGCCTAGGGTTATTCCTCCCTGGATGCAGAATTTTGCATTTCCCCCAGTTGAACTTCATGAGATTCCTCTCTGCCTGGTTCTCCAGCCTGTCCAGGTCCCTCTGAATGGTGGCACAACCATCTGATGTATCAGACACTCCTCCCAGTTCAGTAYCGTCTGCAAACTTACCATCATCCCACTGTCCAAGTCATTAATGAAGTTATTAAACAATATTGACCCAGCACAGTATTGCCCCCAGTATTATGCCTTATGATTAGTGGTGCAAAGTCCTGCTGGCAACCAGCAACTAGTAGCATCCCTCAGGGATCAATACTGGACCCAATACTGTTCAATGCCTTCMTTAATGACCTGGATGATAGGACGGAGTGCACTCTCAGCAAATTTCTGAATGACACCAAAGTGTGGGGAGTGGTCAGTATGCCRGACAGCAAGGCTTCCATACTGAGTGACCTTGACAGACTGAGAATGGGCCAACAGTAACCTCATGAAGTTCATGTAGGCACATGTCAACTCCTGCAACTAATTCTGTAAGTATATTTCTCTCTGTAGAGAGCTTAAGGTCAAACAGAGCTCCTGAAAATGTGTTTTTAATCAAACAAATCCTACTCTTCCAGAATAAAATCCAAAATTTTGAGTGAAGCACTTAAATTTATATAGAGTGCATGAAGACAATAAGAGGCACCAGATCAAGAATTCCTAACAATCAGTATAAGGAAACAGCTAGGATCAACATATTGAGCACAGAGCCACCAGAAATAAGCCAACAGGAAATGCTAGGAGATAATTTTTAAACCTGACTTCTCTAGAGGAGTCACTTAAGGACTAATTTAACTATTTTAGCACTGGAGAACCATTGATCAAACAGTACAGGGAGCCGGGAAGAAGATCTAGGATTCTTTTCTGCTACCAGAGGATTCATAACTAAGACATTATACTCTATCCTGTTTACTCCCTCTCTAACACCAGAGGCTTTTATTCTTTCCTCTCTATAGATTTGGTCAGATTCAAAGAGAAAATTGGAGTTTGTCCTGTTGTACCTGACTGCTATTCTAGTGGCTTGGGAACTCTCTAGAAGGGTATAGGTTTGTGTTCTTCTTGTACAAGTGTTGTAGCGAATGATCCACTATATAAAAGAAAGTACTTCTATTTCATTTGGTCAACTTAAGACCTTACTTGCAGAAAGGGTTTGGGGCTATAAATCACCATACCACGTAACAGTATTTTACACAGCTAGATACCCAAGTTTGGGAGTCAATGAGGAATGCTCCTATCTGTTCACCAGTTATCAATGGTTTACACGTTCAGATCTGCGTTCATGCAGGAAAATAAAGTGGGGGGRTGGGGAGAAGAAAAATAGACTAGGTGTTAGGATTAATGGGAACAAACTTAGGATAATTTATCCAAAAACCTTTAGGATAAGCAATGTGATAGTTCAGTGTGAGCTACTCAGAAAATCAAGGTAAATCAGAGAAACTTCTATTTTGATTAAAAAGGCTAAAAGTAACAAGAATTCCATCTTTCTGTACATTTAACATGGAGTGGGAGAGAAGAGATGTCAACAGTCTTTTACCGTGCTTTGCTGTAACAGAAACAAGAAGGAAYCGTAGAGGAAACAAGAAGGTTTGTTACTTTTTTCCTAGCAACCACAGTAAAAACATGTGGTACTTAAGCCCCCCTTCAAGCAAGAAGAAAGAGATGGGCAGTTATGGGTCTTACTTTTTAAGCTTCTAAGACAGTTGTGCATATACCATGCATATTTAAGAATTATCTGAAAGCATAAAATGCTTATATGGGCTGTTGTGTTATCATTCAGGACCTAACTCTACATTGAAGCTTATCCACTGCAGTGTTGAGGTGGTACTAGTAGCAGCACAGGTTTTTGTTTTGATGAGATACAAAAGTTACTGTTTTTCCCAGGACAAGTCAGGTAGAGGCAAGTCGCATTTTATGCTGGCAGAGGGTGTACATAACAGAGTTTGCTGGAGCAAAGTGACAGGGAAGCAAAATGCTCCAAGGTCTACCAGCCACAAATATTTTGCCTGATAATCCTTGTATTGTTGAACTTTCTGTTTAAATTTCTCTAGCAATGACATTTAACAATCTCTCCTATGTGATTAAAGAAATATGTGGAGGAATTTGGGTGTCTGAGGTCAGACACCCAAATTAATTACATAATAGTCTTTGCTTGTATTTTTTCACTCCCTATTTCCTCCTTCCCCTCTTTTCTGTGTTTTCCTCTTCCCTCTTCTCTGATAACAATTATACAGACACTGCATAATAGACATGCTCTTCAACTTCCATGAAAAAAGTTTAAAAATATTTTATTTTTGTTTTGGTTTAATTCATACTTATTATTTCATCACTCAGGCAATTTAGAACATTTAATGTTGCACATAAACTGTAAAAATTATATGGCACTTAAAGGCAGTTAAAAACAGAAGTTGAAAGCAATTACTATATCAGTTAATTTAAAAGCATTACCTAAATACTGCAATTAATAAAACTCACTATTTCACTTTCTTTGTGAATAACACCAGAGTACAGCATGTTATAAAAGTTAGCCAAATATTATAGGGATCATTTTTCTTAGTTTTCTGTTTATTCTTACATAGAAGTTGGTTCTGTCCTATTTGCCATGAAGGTTATTTAAACTGTAAAGCGATACACCTTTTGGAAACCATGTTTTCACAGAATCATAGAATTGTTTGGGTTGGAAGGGACCTTAAAGATCATCTGGTTCCAACCCCCCTGCCATGCTGCAGCATTCAAGCCAAGTTTGCAGAAAAGATCAGCTGCCATGTAAGGACCTAGCAGAAGTGTCTAGATTTTCAAAACTTCTTAACATTTTTAATTAGCTGCTTGGAGCTAGGTAGCTCTTACCTAGCTTTTAACTAATTAGAGCCAAATAAATGTGCTGAAAATATACTAATAATTGATTGCAGTGTAGCCATGTCCATCTGAAGATGCAGATGTGCAACGCTTGCCTGAAGAACTCCTGAAGAACTTTGGACCTGGATTCCAGGTTGAGCTTTGGGCCAGCCTTAGTGATTTGCCTGCAACTCAGGTCAGGGAAATAAGCTCCAGTGGAAAAATAAAACATACACAAACTGTTAACCTGGGTAAGAACTGAAGAGCCTGGATAAACTATTACAATGCTACCTATATTTCTGCTTTTTTGTTTGCACCTCTGTATAYTTGTGGTTCACCAAACAAATATGATGAGAAAGATTGCTCTTATAGGTGYCTATGTCCAGAATAGAGAAAATACTAAGCATTTAAATACATATTTGAACTAATTTTCTATCTCAGTTCTACAGAATCACTATAGCCACAGAGAAAGATTTGGCTCACTACTAGCCTTTCTACATGTGTCTTTTTTTTTTTTTTTCCTTTTTTTCTTTTCTTTCTTTCTTCTTTTTTTTTCTTTTTTTTTTCTTTTTTCCTTTTCATTCGCCTTTGTCATGCCTTGATCTGTTTTTCAAAGGTTCTATTTTTCTTTCATTTATCTTTGCCAGTCAYTGCAGTGTTAACCTTCTTCCTGTACTTCCATTTGCAGAGATTGGAGTTAGCCAGTCGTTTGAGGGAGGGGGGATTCACCTCAACAGCTTTAAAGGTCTACAGCTAGGCATTGACTGCCTCTGAGCCAGTCACTTTAGCCTCTCTGTATRGTCAATAGAGAAAAGTAAATCTTTCTAGAGTAGAACTCTGGAGTGTCAGTGGAAAACATCTCACTCCAACATAGTTGCTTTAAGTGGTTCATATGAAACATATCTTCAGGATGCATGTTTTAAGGCATTTTCTACTCTTCTAAGGTGACTAGGTCAGATAAATATAYATGCAGAATAAAAGGGCTGTGGCAAAGGGTTTGAAACAGCAAAAAATTACAAAGTGAGATGAATAAGCAGTCAATCAAGACATGCAGTATTTAAGAGCCAAAAGGTGGCTGCTGGCAAGGATCTTTTTAGAAATTTGGAAGAGACAAGATATGAAATGGATTTATTTTTCTTCAGTGTTTTGGTGAGAAAAAAAATACTAAAGCTTGACATTCTTGTACTCACTATTCTAAAGAAAAAATGTTTAAAACTTTGTTTTGCTTAAGGCAGGGAAAAATCAATGTTGTTAAGATTATAGTTCTAATAGTAGGGAGTATATATATCATTCCTGGTCTTACATATGTTTCCATAAGCATTTTATAAAAAGTTCCACATATAAATTATTATCAGCAAAGGTTTGTCAGCTCTAACTAATCCCTCTTGAATTCATAAACAAAAATCAGTCACAGTTAGAAACTGTGATACTGATTACTCTTAAAACCCATATATGTGGGAGTTAGGTGCTCTAATGTACGCAAAAGTGGACACCAAAATTTTATGTCCTAAGTATGAACTAAAATCTTGCATGATATGTGGGGAATGTTGTTTTTTGTTAGTTGATCGGGATTTCTGTCTCCCATCACCTTCAGGCTGTGTCACCATGAGTGAGACACTATAGACATAAGAATAGAAGGAAAACATGACAGCATCTGAGTCTAGCTTGAGCACTTGGGTGGGGGAAGACTCACAGTACCAGAGCTTTGTTTCTGTTTGTTTTTATTTTCTAAACTTCATAAACATATATAGAGAAAGAGAGACAGAAAGAGAGATTGACTGACTCTATGATGTAAAGTATAAAATTCTTACATATTCAGARAACCAGGGAACAAACCCCCACACACATCCTCTTGAGTGGTATGCTGATTAACCCTGCTTAGTCTTAGAATAATTTACATTAACTAGATCTGACATGACTGAAATATCTAGCCTTAGCTCTTGATTTTTTTAAAAGTCATTAGAAGATGGAGATGTCAAACTTCATCAAGGGGCATGCCGAAATAAAATCTGACCAGAACATCTGTGGTTCTTCATAGGTACTCAATTACTCCTTGACTCTTCAGGGGTAATTTGTGGTACTTTTAGGTGCATTGCACTATTTTCCAATCTGCTGTTTCAAATTTTGATCAGGTGTACTGGGTCTGGCTGTACTGGGATGGAGTTAACTTCCTTCATAGCAGCCTATACATATGGTGCTGTGTTTTGAATTTGTGACTAAAAGTGTTGATAACACAGCAATATTTTGGCTACTGCTGAACAGTGCCTGCACAACATCAAGGCTCTGTCCCCACCCCAGTGAGAAGCCRGTAGACTGGAAATGGGCAAGAAGTTGGGAGGGGATACAGCTGGGACAGCTGACCTGAATTGGCCAAAGGGATATTCCATATACATACTCACCTTTCCCTGGGCAAAGCTTGGCTCTCATGGGAGTGCTGTACATGGGAGTGCCTAAAATAGTGATGGATGTCAGGCATTACATATGACCTAGAGCATTCATGGTGTTAGGTATCTCTTGTGGAACAGGCAGAATATCATCGCCTCTGAATCATGTGTATTTTGATCTAGTAGCTGTATGTTTGTTGCTCTCAAGGCTGGTGTTTCTGAGAATGAACTGAAATAAATCCTTGAAAAACTAGTCAAAAGTTCAGTCACTTCTAGAATTGAAGTATCAGATGCATGGAGGGCTTAAGAATCATGACATATGGACTCTTGCACATTACTACCTCCTAAGCTCCAATTTAGGTGCCTAAGGGCTCCATAGAAGTAGTTGAATTTGTTCCAAACTAGCTGTTAAATGGAGACAGATATTAATCTGGAATATGAAAATAACAAAGTTGCATCATCAGGGAACTGTTTAAGGCAAATTATCTTTGTCTTTAAACCACTTCACTGCATGCAAGACCATAATGGCATGTTCATATATATATTTTCGTGAGCAGACCTATTTAATTCTGAAGGAACTCAGGTATCTCTGCATGATTCCAGACCAGTTAGCACTTCAGGGAGAGGGAATATTTGACAAATTATATGGAGTTTCTTACCTGAAAAATTTATGTAATGCTTTGTGGGTAGTGGGAATGATAGTGGGGACATATTTGAGACCCTCAGGTACAACACTGATTATCAAACTAAAAAAAGTGCAGTTAGAACAAGTAATATAGGTGCTGGCTATTAAATATGGATGACAAAGTATTAAACTGGTGTCTCATTTTTTGAGTCCAGTTCAGATTATGTGTAAAAATAAAGCTGTATTATCCTGAATATGTACAAAAGGGACACACTAAGATTGTGCATTCTGAACAAATAGTAACTGAAAACMTAATTCTATTTTATTCTGATTGTTGAAACTTATTGGAGCATTACTGAAAACCAGATGATTTTCTTTTGGACGTAAAAATACTGATTTTATAGGAGTCTATCTTAGAAACTACAATTTGAAAGTTTTGACCTTAATTTTTATCTGTCTTCCATGGATTTTATATCACACAATAGCTTCTGGCTATGATTAATCTTTTTAAGGAAGTGCTTCTGACTGCAAATCTAATGAGATTATGGGTTTTTTTTTGGTTTTTTTTTTTTTTTTTAAACATTATGCAAAGCTATCTTTATCTAAGAGTGGAAAATTTCAAAGGTCACTCCCTCTTATTGATTTTAAATCATTATGATATACAGATAGCAAGAAATATCAGATTCTTTTTATTATATAAGTGAACTATACTGTTACATATTTGTAGAAGTGCAATAAGTTAAGTCTACATTTATTTGTAACCTGAAACCTGCAGGTTTTTCCTAAACTCTTTACTCAGTTTGGACATTTTTAAGAAAACAGTTATAATAATGAGGAAGCAAAATAGTCAGAATCTACTCTGAAGCTATCAGGTGACATTACTGTTCTGTGTAAATGCTTCCTATTTATTCTAGTGATTTTGGTGAATTATTATTGTTAATCATATATATTAATGCTGGAGMCTAAAAGCCCAGCTTAGAATGATGCTACATTGCTCTGGCTACTCTATGTGTGGTCCAATGCACATACTTCAGAAATTACCCTGAACCTAATTTTCAGGTGTATAGCAAGCAAGCCATTCTAAATGTCTGTTTTGATTGGACAGTAAATGGAAAGATTTTGGTGTCTTTGAAAACTATCAGAAGAAGCCCTCATCTATTTAACTTTGAGGCCTGAGCTTATGCAGGAGGATTCACTTTCTAGAAATTTTCAAAAACTTCTGCTGATCTCCATTTACCATGCAGGAAGTTTATGATACTTAGTGAGACCTGCCTCATTTTGAATAGCTGAATATAGGAGTCTTATTTAGGGTAAGCAGGACAGATCTTCATGTTCTGCTCACTATATGCACTAACAACATAAACRAATTTCCTGCAAGTAGGCAAGTAATGCCATTTGAGACAACTTTGGACCCTTCACCTGACCTTCACTGCTCCTTAGACACCCTAGGGCAAGACAAATGACACCACATGTCTGTGTGTGTTTGGTTCAAGCAGAGCCTTATATCTCCATAACCTTAGGAACTCAATTCATTTGCTTGTGCATAAGTATACAGTGTTATTTACATGACCTTGACATTCAAGATCCATGCCCTGCGAGATCAGGAGCTGAGGACCGTGTGAGATATTATAGGACATCTCAAATCACATTATGTACCTATGTTTGGACAACTGAATTGAACTGTAGGTACTAGCTGGTGTCAGCATTGAGTAGACTGGATCCTTCCATGTAAGTACAAAATAGCAGATAGATGCCGTTCCAAAGAGGTTAAAATCAAYGAATATTAGATGACCATGGGATGGGAAAAAATCTGTAATATATA
Organism: Oceanodroma leucorhoa; assembly: GCA_030449065.1. Lineage (NCBI taxonomy): Eukaryota > Metazoa > Chordata > Aves > Procellariiformes > Oceanodroma > Oceanodroma leucorhoa. The sequence goes on along the minus strand of JASVER010000136.1, from coordinate 238,157 downwards.
ATCACAGTAAATGACATTTTTACAGCAAACGTCATCTCAGTTCATTTCTGCAGGGAAGGTGGGAACCTTAATTAGAAACTATTAATCTAAATGAAGGCATGAAGTAAAAATTATTTTGGAGGGATAGCACAAGAGTGTGGGCAATGACACAGACTCTGCCGCTGGGCTGATTGTCAGGAAGGGACACAGGGGCAGAGCAAGACATGACAGAARAGAAATCCAGTGTAACCTGAGGTACCTTTACAGAATGCTCTTGTTTATGTGCTGTTTTAAGCTGCTCCTACCTGATGATATTACTATTTGTCTCTCTCCACAGTTCTCCCCTAGACAATTTGGGTTTAAGAWGGAAAATCTAGGCCCTAGTGCCCCCTTGTGAAATTTTTTTTCGTCTCTATCTTTTCTTCCCCCCTCTATCTCTTCTTCCCCCCTTTATCTCATCAAATCATGTCTGATTATGGCTACATTCCCTGGTATTTAGCTATTATTGAGTGCAGTAATGAAAGAAATCATAGAGATACTTAATTATCTACACAGCAGGTGTCCAGTAAAGAAACTTAATTCTAACCTTTTCCTCTGTGATAAAATAATTAGTTGGGTATAATTGCTGCTAATATAAATATTCACTGATTGCAAACTGTGGTCTAAGGGCTGTTTCTGTGAAGAAAAAGAAAACAACAAAAGAAAACAAAACAAAATAAAAAAGCAAACCTCTTCTATAAAACTACAGAMGTGCTGTTGCTCACTTCTAAACAAATACTTTGCATGAACAAAAAAACCCCACATCAAAGTCTACCCATTTTTATTGTGAAATAATAATAGATTGCCCTGACTGGATTAAAAATTCTAGCTATTAATACACATCTTTACACAAGTTAAAAATTATAACTACAGGAAAACAGGTTGGCATTATGCCTAACAAATATTATATTCACACGCAAAAAAAGAGGTTTTATTTATACTCGCTAAGATAGTACTGAGATAGCAAAAAGTAATGAATGTGTCATGAGATGGGAAAAAGGTCATGGATGAGATGGAATCACAAAGATTCTTTTTCTTCCAAATGACAAGAAGGCTAGGTAGATTCAGATCTAAAAAGAAATGCCCTTTTTCCCCAAACAAACCACCAAAGTCCACTATTGCCCTGAATGCTCTGTGGCAAAAAAAGTCTAAAYTATGCAATAGGCTTTCTTGTTCTGTTTTCACAGAGCAAGGTGCAGGAGCTAACAACCTAAACTAAAACTGAGAACATCAGTAGCACTAGTGGTATCAATTTTCTAGTTCTTTAATTGTATGAGTTAAACATATTGTTAATTAAATAAAAATGAATAATACAAATGTTACAATATAGGCACCTCTATTCATTTTTTCATTAAATTCAATTATGAATTATATGAATTATAATTTTCATATAATTCATATAATTATATGAATTTTCATTAAATTCAATTATGAATTATAAAAAATTTTTTCATTGAGCTGTTGCTCATCTGACCAGTACTCTGCTGCAGGAACTTTAAGTTGACCCTCCACATTACTAAAGAGTGGGGAAATTAGCAAGTCATGCCTGTGATGGTGGGATAAATACAGCATCTGCAAATCAATCATCGGTAACACTGTTAATGATAACTTTTCGTGCTTTGGTCTCATTATTAGACATTGAGGCACTGACACAGTTTGCACAGAAGTTTTGAAATGGTCTGCATTGATTGTGTAGGCATTCAACCAGATCCTAACTGAGATGATGAAGTGGGAGCCAAACATTTCTTTGCACTGATGTTTGAGATTCTGTATGCAAAGGGACACAATTTGCCATTGTTTATTGTTTATACTTTTAAGGCTTTATTGTGAAACAGATGATAAAATTTGAAAGAAAAACCAAAAGAACCCTGGAGATTTACTTTTTGCAATTCAGTTCTGTGGCTAGGAGTTACTTCTGAATTGAATTCCCTGTGCACAGTTTTGCRCAATTCATGGGGCTCTTGAGAATAACTTAGATCAAGTGCAGACTTTTTTGGAACAAATGTAATTAAAAAAAAAATAATTTCATTATATCGAGCTGGCTTGCCAGTAACTTTTAGAAATGGAGTACTTTCAACGAAGAACCCTTTTACAGAACCTCTCTTAAATTCTGTCATCCTGAACAGCAATAGGGAACAGTCAGCACCTTGAGAAGCTGTTCAACCCTCTGCAAGACCAAACCTTCTAGTTTCCATCTGTCTTGTTTTCCCCACACATTTAGTACAGAGTAATAGTACAGAGACCGGATTCTTTCTTCTCCCTTTACCAAAAGAGACGCCTTTTCCTGCAGTCTTTCGGTTCAACTGTCATTGTTGGTGCCAAAGCACTTCAAGGTGAAAGTTAAGTTCTTCTTCTTTTCTTTTATTATGGTTAATGCTATGAGACAGCAGCTTCTAATGTTGACAGCATAAATACTTTAAAGGAGGTTAATATTCTTTTCTGGCAGAGGCATTTGTTAAAAATGAACAAATATACCTAAAAATAGCAACTTGAATATTGACAGGCAAAATACTAGAAACTGAATTGTAATAGGAAACAACATCAAAAGAGAGTCGTATATATAAAAAACAAATCTCATAAATAAATCCAGAACTTTTACTCATGAGATGCACAGCTACAAAACAGGAAGAACATATAATACTGAATTGCACTGTGGGAGAGAGACGAGAAGATTCATAGACTCCAGTTTTCCAAACAGTAGTTATGAGCTCAACTTAATATTAGTATGATGGCTCTGGGCACTGTGTAGATGTTAGGTTTCAGTACCCTAAATAATGAGATATTGCAGTGTGTAAAAAATAAATAAATAAATGAAATCTGGGGGAAAAAAAAAAAAAAGAAACCCCAAAAACCAAAAAACCAGCAAATCCTTTTAAGTAATGTTTCGCTATTTTTGTGCTTCTTATTGATGAAAGAACTGATTAATCTTAAATCAAAATAAAAGTGCATTGTGCAGTGCTGGGAGATGTTAATGTTTATCTATAGCTAAGCTTCCAACGATTATTTAGTACTTTTATTTTCCTTCACCTTGTTTTCTCCTTCCTTTGAAATGTATAGGTGGCAGTGATTCAGCAACTGCACAACTATGGAAAAACTTAATGTTGATGTGTATCACCTTTTTTGATCTGGAAGTTCCTTAGGCAGTTTTCATGTAGTACATCCTCAAACTGCCTTCTAAATTCCTAGCCATGTTTAGTGGGGATCCAGAAACTGAGTAAACCACAGCCTAATTTTGTTGTTTTTCAAAAATATGTGCATGAGAGTTTTTAATATGCATGTATGTACTTTTAATATATTTTTATATAAGTATTGATATCTTTACAAACTTTTACAGTTCTGAAAGTTAGTTGGTTTAGAGCAGACTACTTGAGTACCGAATATAACCATTTTGTCCTTAWTAAATTTATTGGCCCTGAATACTTTGGGGCATTAAAAAAATTAGATATCTATCATAAAGCCATTAAAAAAAAAAGAAAAAATAGTAACTGTTAAGTCTTATCCTTTACACATTAAGTTTATTTCCCAGTGTGCACAACAAAACTGCACAAAACAAAGTGTAAATGCTAGGAAAGTAATTCTTGACTCGAGAGGTTTAATGTTAATATAGCAAAGCTATACCTTGTACTCACACTCTCCTTTGAATGTACATTGAGCTTGAAGCTTCTTGTGCTAGTCATTCCTTACTGCTCAGAAGAGTAAGATACTATCTTAGCCAGATGCAAAGCATTCAAAAAAATAAAATAATAAAAAAAAATATTGCTCTAATTGTGTTTGAAACACTGTTTAGATCAGGTTGAAGWGAATGTAAAGCTAAACTACATCAGTGTGTTTTTACAGGACTCACATTATTTAATATATATATTTAATATATATAATTGCCATTAAATGTCTTGGCTACTTGGCTAGTTCCCATATTCATGTTCATGTCATATTGCACCCTAACCAGGGCAAGGTCCAGGTTCACTCCAGCCCTAATAAATTCACACACTGTAGTTTAAACAGAAAGAAATGTAAAGCACAGAGATCAGCTGAGACCTAAGGTATGTCCCAGCAGGTATATCCAGACCGATCCAGATACCAAAACCTTTAATACAGTTTTGAACAAATGAGAATATTCGGTTTCTAGGAGCTGGTAGGAAGCCAATCCCTGCAAAGTCACTACCAGAGCTCAGAGAAGCACTGGCCTCTTCTACACTCTTTACGACATTGTTGGAGGATTTGGATGAATTGTCTCAAAGACAAAGAAGTCACTGCTGCTGTCCACAAAATGTAGAGTCAGTTCCACAGAGTCAGTTCCACTCTTAGAAGAGTGGGGAAGGTGTACAAAAGAGATTGTAATCTAAATTTGCTAAAATCAGTGGAATTACTGATTATTTAAACTTAAATATATGCTTATGACTTTGCCAGGTGGGGACATATGTACTTGATTTACTACCCCTATTTTATTGCAATCAGTGTTCTCATTTATATTTACCAGAGGACACATCCATCTCCTTTGACCATTGTCCTGATTTCTCAATATGCCATCACATTTATTAAATGAAGAAATAGTTGTTTAATGCACAGTAATGTATTGTTAATACAAGCAGTCATAATAGTTCTAGCATATGTCTAATTCACCCAGGGAAACTGAGCCATCCGGTTACTAAATAAAAGAATGATAATAGTATTAATTAACATTTATTATTTGTGTAATGATTTTGATCTATGGATGTAGTTTGCAGTGCCTGACAGAGCAATGTGAGTTTTAGAAGTTTATTTTTAAAGATGAGAATACAGAAATGACTTCACCAAAGAACAAACAAAAATCTGATTTCTTCTGGAACACTCTTAAAATGTGTCTAAATATTTCCAGTTTATTTATTTATTTTTTTAAATTGCAARCATTATTTGTACTAGCTAGCATTTTTTCTGTAAAGCTATATGAACATCAAAACACATTTTATTTTTCTTCTATTCTATATAGAGTGTCTATTACATTTTGAAGCTTGAAAGTGAGCCTTCATTCTTTGCACATTATTCAGTAACCAAACTCTTTGAGAATACTCTCTGTGGAGAAGCAAAGGTTGATAGTAGGGGCTAATATAACTACACATTTTTATTCATCTATCTGACCAGATAAATTCTAAGCACACATTTTAATAGAGCTTAATGAGGTTTCTCACTGTTTATAGGCTCTGCCTATACCATGTTAATTAGCACTGAGGCATTATTCACTCTCGCCTTAATAAGAGTTTCATTTTAGCCTTTGTAAGAGGTCCTTCTATTTTTTGCTTCGTTGCTTTGCTTTATTGAACATTATACGACATGGTAAGCAATTAAGTATGATTGTGGAAGAAATTAAATCACAAAAAGTGCATTAATGGTCAGGCTTAAATCCATAAAAGCAGTGAAACTGAAGTTAAGGTTGAAACCATACTTACTTTACCTCCTTGTACTTATGAACTGCATCTTGTATAGTATTCAAGTTCATTTATTCTTTTCATCTTAGTAGCTATACACAATGTGGATGAATAATGACAATGTTTACTCTATAATTCAGCATTTCCTTTCATTGTGAGTCTTTCAAGAGCTCAATATTTTACTGATTATAGTTTTATCTTCTTAAAGAAAACATTAAAAATGTCCATGGACACTATCTCTACATGCAAATGTATCTAAGCAGCTCCAGATTAACCTATGACTCAAATCTTTTGATCAATATGTTTTTATATTGGCAATAAAATATCTCACAGATATTTAATCACAAAGACATATTTATAATGTGCATAAGCAATGTCCTCAAAAGCGTCCCTATGCAGACCTTACAAATACATCTTYTGAAGTGTTCTTTAAATTCTACATTGAAAAATTCTTTCAAGTGATGTGCATAATAGAAATTATTTTCTACTGCACATTAGCAAAAGTGGCTTTTCAAGAAGCTGTGCTAATTTATATCAAAGAAGATCTGTTCCACTGTATATGGCCTTGAAAAGAAAAAAAAGTAAAAACTCTCTTGTTCTAAATTAACTCACTTTTAAAGTTAAAAAAGAAAGAGAAAAAGAGATTGTCCACAGGCTCCAACATTCAAACACTTTTCATTTAAAGTACAAGGCTATGCATACTTGCAGGCACCTTATATTTAAAAACATGCTACAGCAGATTGTTTGACAGTCGTAACAATAATTTTATATGTTAAAATGTCTTGTAAATGCATTTATCTAAAATGAATCTTTACTCTTATTTGCAGGTAAATTTCCAGCAAAGAAATAATAATKAAGTGGCATTAAATGGTAATTTAATTGAACAAATAAATGTTCTTATATTTACCTATGAATTTGTTTTAATTCTAAGACTAATAAATATTAGTTCAACCATTCTGAGTGCTGGATCTCACAGAATACCCCTGTTAGTCCTTAGGACAATTCACTGTCCTTAGGCAAATAAACTGTATTTTCAGGGAATATTGTTCCCCAAATACCTGAGAAATGAGGATTAGAAAAGGAAAAAAGAAAAAAAAGAATCGCAATGAAAAAGTTATGACCATGAAGAGGCCTAGAGTAACACAGCAAAACCCAATAATAATGAAGTATCATTTTGTTGGTGGAATATAGGTGGAAAAGGGAATCTTTTACTTCTTATAAAAGACTTATTATCACTTTTTATGAGAGAACACCAAATCAGCCCACTCTTTGAATCTTTCCAAACTATTTCCTTGAAGTAARCATTACAAAAATTAAAAAGATAAATATATAGGAATCCAACTTTTATTGGACTATTAACTCAAGTGGTTAATTCTTTATGGAGAGAAGCCTCAAAATTAACAATAAGACATCAGAAGCAAAAGGCTTACAAACTACTTTACCCTTGCCTATATACATGGTCCTTCCTTATGCTGCCTATGAAGTTTGACTTCTGTCTCCCTGAGCCYTGACTGTCAGCTCTCTGCTCTTCTCAGAAGTGTTTCTGCTTGACCTATACGTTTTAATTAGAGAGACAAAAAGACTCTTTTTCTCTGCCTAATACATCCTACTACATGGAAACTTCTGTTTCACATTCAGTTGATAATAAGGAAAGGTCCAATTTCCCACTCCTTCAATACTAATCAAGCTTTCCTCTAGTCACTAAGTAAATAATAAGAGAAAAGTGAATAGAATATATACTGTCAACAATTCTTTCTGAAAAGGTGTTTCAGTGCCATGTGCTGATTTGGCAAGTGACCTAAAGGTAGACCTTAATAGATAAGACTCCATATTAAAAAAAAAAAAAGAGAACAAGAAAATCTTCCACTATTTTGGAAATAAATAAGTAAGCTTATGSTTCCTGGACAGGTTACTGTGAAAGTCAATGGGATATTAAAATCCCTTTCAGAAGATACTTTGTGTTCTCAAGTTATTATATAATGAAGATATGTAAAGTGGCATGATATACAGGTATAGGTATAGGTCTAGARATAGGTATAGGTGTAGGTACATAGATGTCTAATTTTTTTAATTAGCTAAATGATATAACATGAATCCTTGAATTTGTTACAGCAAAAATAGTCCTACTCTAAATTGATAGTCCTACTCTAAAATGTTTCTTATTCTTCCTCCATAGTCAAGAGGAAAATGTGAGCACCGCTTTTAAAATATTCTTAACTGTTAGAGAATGTTTGCGGTAGTTCAGTAAATCATAGTGTATGGTTATCACATTTTTAATTCAGTACCAAATGCTCTATAACAAGATATACCATCCTGTCAAACTACAGTGTTTGAGCTAGGATGTACAGGACAGTGCATATGGGATCCTGTCTTTTTTATGGGTGGATTGACACCCTTGCTGAAGTATTACTAAGCAGACTACTTGGACTATCCTTAATGTAATCCTGTTTATAGGTGAAATTAATTTTCATTTTCATATCTTTGTGTCTTTTATTATAACTCAAAGCTAGAACTCTTAATTCAGAAATAAATTTCTTAAAAGTCTGTCTTAGATAAATTGTGTCAACATATTTAAAAGGGCAGAAAAATAGCTTTTTGTTATGTGAGCTTGAAATCTTAAGAGAAAAATAGTATTGCCTTGGGAAAAAAGTCTGCAGTCTTTAGAAAGAAAGAAAGAAAGGAACAATTTCTTTGAACTTTCTATGGAAAGTTGCAGTAGTGTAAAATTAGATTGACCATTGATAGTTTTAAATATGTTTATAGTTTTGATTTTATTCTTGAAAGGACAAAACCTTGAACTTTCCCTCCCTACTGTAACTGTAAATTGGAATTAAGGAAACTAACTCTTGCTATGTAACAGATATGTAAACTTTTTTAAGCTTATTAATTGTAATAGAACTCAGACAGRAAAGAACAATCACTTTCCAACAAGCACTTTTTCTATATCATATTTTTATTATGCAGTAATAGCAGAAATCTCACCTCACCCTCTGAACATGTCACTCCATGAKGGAACAAAGGTGTCACTGTGATAAAAAAGCCATTGAGCATCAGTGCCAGCAGTTTAGAATAAATATCCGTTTCCTTAATCTCCATTCTAGACATCTCAACATTTCCTAAAGCATCAATGAATATATGTAATGAAGAACTAAAAAGTCATTAAATAGCAAAGGAGGGAAAGCAACTATCAAATAACATATTGAATAAAATTTTCTTTTTCTTTCTTTTTTTTTTTCTTTATTTAATGTTATCTGACCAAGTCTGAGACAGAGGTTATTGCAAGTACCCAGTCAAATGAAGGACTGAGTAGTAATAGTAAAAGCTAATTGTCTCTTGTTGACTACAAAGTCAAAATTTCTATCATACAYCAAAAGTTCATATGTTAGCATTACAACGTACCCTAGCAGGTACAGAAGGACTCCTACTAGGTCTACTCAGGTTACTTCTGACTAGCCATTTCAAAATAGGCAGGATGAATGCCTCTTGTCAATTAAATGCTTTCCCACATAGAATTCCCCTATGGATCAATGCTGCCACTTTAATTTTTTAATATTTATATTCCATGTCAAAGCTAAGAGTAACAACGGCATGGAGATGCCTGAGAGCATTTTGTGGTCTAAGGCATTAATTAAGAAAATCATTCAAAGCCAGGAAATAAGCTTTACAATGTGGGGCCTAAATACTTAAAATACTCCTTTTACCAAAGAGCACATTGAGAATTGTTTACTCTTCATAGACAGATTTAGAAAAGTGATGTGATACCAGTGTGGTAGAGAATTGCTGACRTAAGCAAAAGTAGAAGAGTCAATGACTGGATGCTGGAATCAGAARAAAATCAACCTTGAAATAAGGTGCATTTTCCTAGCTGTGATGGTAATTAAACACTGGAAAAACTTCCACAGGAGGCAACGGACTAACTAGTGCTTGCAGTCTTTAAAATGAGCTTAGCTGGCTTTAAAAGTATAATGTTTTAATCAAGTCTTTCAGATAAACATTATGCACGATATGAACTTGAAAAGGAAGGACCAGAATTGAGTGTTCAGGATGGTCCTTTCTGACACTGAAATTTGTGATGGTATAAGGCAGTTGTTCGTATCTTTCTTGTTTACCTTTGAGCAGATCAAGGTAGCAAGTATTGTCCTTAATATTTGCAGATCTATGCAAGAGAATGACTACAAGCAAATTTCAAGTAATATGTTTCAGGATTATTTTCTCCCATCCTGTCTTCTCCCTTCAGAGGTGAAGACTGACACGGTAAGTTTTCGCCGTTTCCAGCTCTTCCCTCTGACATCAGATGTAGGTTATATAATGTGACACAAGGGAGGAGCAGATCTGCTTCCTTAGCAGTACACAGAATCCTCTCTCACCACTGGCTACCCTATCTTGCCCACCAGCTCAAATGCCAGCTAACACATATATTTTGGGTTGGGAAAATACTTTTTCTTCAACTTAAAAGGGACTTTGAGAAAAGTGTCCATCCTTTTCCATATGGAAGTATCATTTACCTGACAGGATAACACAGGCATTGGTATCATAATCCAGATATGTTTTACATAATCAAAATTTATTGTCTTTGTATGAGTCTCTGCTCACACTGAAACCAAGGTAAAGATATTTTGATTTCTCATGCTCCCTTCCTGTGGCACAAAGTTTACTCCTCTCATAACTGAAAGCCTGTTCTAATAACTAAGTACTGCGCTTATTTTAGGGCATTTAGGTGAAACTTCATGAACAGTGGCATAGAAMAATCAAACTAGATTTTTTTTTTTATTTCATTAAACCTGGGAAATATGGAACTATTAAAAATATGTATAATCCAAGAGATTAGCTGAATTCATTTATGGGAGAATTGCAGACATAGTTAAGCTAAGCAAATGTTTAAATGCCTAGCTGGGTAGGAACCTATTTTTAAAAAAATGTAAAACAAGAAGTATAGATTTAGTGGATTGGYAGAAATACTACAAACATTTTCAATAACATTTTGCGTCACACAAGTTTGGATTGTTCCATTTGAAACATCTCCAGAGATTCAAGCAGTCCTAAAGCTGCTGTTTACAAGATACAGCAGTAAGAAAATATCGTGGCAGTGCTATTTCAATTAAACTCGGTCTGTTTCATCGGTGTAAAGAAAAGATTCTGACACAACAGGCCTAATTAATCACAAGGATCACGTTTTCCTTGTAAGAGAGGAAAAGGAGCAAAAGGCACCATCTCTGTATTTTTCCTGGAATATAAAACAATCTGGCCTGCAGGGGAGAAATGGCTCATTCCTTTGGGCAGAACTCACGCCTTTTCCTTAACACAGTACTTATATAGCCATATAATTGCAGGTACTTTATAAAAGCCTGTAAATACATAATCAAAATTAGTTGAATAAAAAACAGCAACAACAACAACAATGGAGAGGAGTGAAGAGGAAGTAAAGATGAGTAACATTCTCAAAATAAAAAAGTTACTAAAAGATTACTCTCCAAACAATAGACGCAGGTTTTAAATGTTAATATCTTCTACAATAGTCTGAAGCAGAAATATTTTAATTAATCATCCTGATTTYAGGGACAAAGACTTTCTCCAAATTTGTTTGACAAAGATGACTCTTTGATCATTGTTGGCTGTTATGCAAAGTATTCTGAAGACTTCAGAGCACAAGAAGTAACACCAGCGATCATGTAAAGCACCAAATTTATCATTATTTTTCAAGATAAAAAAGTATGACAAACTAATAATACCAAATGTATTCCAAGCTCTCTGTACAGATTATTATTTTAAAGAAGWTAAGATTGAATACCTGCTATGTTTCCAAGCAGATATTGCCAGCAAAGCGTTTAGTTAAACTGAAACATGTGTCAGCACAAAAATGAGTGTTACAGGTAAACATATACATATCAATGAATATTCTCTAAAATGTTCTGTGTGTTTCAATTCGTTGGATTACTTTTGTCTTCATTGCCTCTAAATGCTCATAAAATTGAGTTATACCAGAATATACATTCATAGAAGGCCATACAAATTCATATATGAGAGTACCCCTGCAGAAGAAAAAAAAAAAAGAAGGAAAAAGAAAGACTTACAATGCTGGTCAGTGGGAAAACAGCACCACCATGGCTAGAATTAATTGGAACATTCATTCAACTCCAATTACCCTAGCTCCTTCACATCTCCATCCTTTTGCCTCCTGTCCCAAGTTTCCAGCTTGCCATGTGCCAGTAAAAGTGCTCTGTGTGCTGCACCAACTCCACAGCTGGCCATGCTTCCCAGCTGCCCTCTGGGACAGCGATGGCAGATGTTCTGACAATGACCTACAGGTATAGGAAGTTCTGCTTCTACCTCCAGTGCAGCTTGAAAGATACTTCTTTTTTCTGTCTTTATAGAGTACTGGGGTTGTTTTGTTTTTGTTTTTKTTTTTTCCCCCTGAACTAGTTTTGGACAGAGGTCTTGGTAGGCAGAGAGAGAGTGCAGCTCTGAGATCTTTATAAAAGAGGGCAGTGACATAGTGAGTTACAGTGAAAAAGTGAAATGGAGATGGATGGGTAGGTAGGTTTGAGTGTGCTGAATTACTATCTGCTGTAGGGGCATCTCTCCCTGCTGCTGTTGCTTTAATGTCCTAATAAGATATCAGTGATTAGAACTTATTTCATTTGAATGCCTTCCACTGTATAAATGTTCAGAATCAATGTTTTTTTTCTGGGGCAGATGAATTATGACTCAATGCAGATATCTGTTTTTAGGGAAAGGAYCTAACAAATTTGGACATATACCTTTTTCTCGGAGCAATTGCTAACTAGATACCTTAAAGAGTGTTCTTCATATGTAATACAACCTGATATTAAGGACTATTGCATACATTTCTGAAATGTCAGGGAAAACTGATTAAAAGCACAAAAATATTAAAAGTTTTGCACTTGGAAAGGCAGACAAGTGATTCAAAGATTCTAGAACTCTAGAAATGTCTACATTATTCTTCTAGRTGTTCAGGGATTAGAGTTTTGGGTTTTTCTGGGATAGTGAAATAAATTTATCTCTACCACCTAACAGAAGAACATTACATACATTGAAGACAGATAAGTAAATCACATAGGCCTTTGTAAAAAATAAAAGAAAGAATTTTCTTCCCCTGAAAGAAAGCTAATTTGATTCCAATTTGTTCACTAAAATCACAGAAGTGATGGTAGAGGAGTCTACTTACTCTAAATGCATTTTAAGTCTTAGGTTTGAACATGCCATCCATGACAAGGAAAAGGAGAGGAGGTATTAGCTTTTACTTTGAAAACCAGATTTATTCTTTGTTTCTCCTCAATGAGAATTTCATTTGATTTTCTTGGTTATGCTGCTACTTCATTATCTGCTAAGGTAAATGTTAGGTACGCTGGAAAATCAAGAYCTTTCAGAAAGATAAAAATATCTCACCTAGCACTTTTATCTCCCAGACAATCAAGGTTAGTAATAACGGTTCAGTCTGAATTGTTGTTAGTCCTCTCCACTGCATGGACTGATATGTGTATTTTTAGCTGCTTTTTCTGTTTCCTTGAGAATATATACATATTCTGAATATTAGTGTTGGTATATTTCAGGGTGGTATGTATAGCAGAACTGTCTTCACATAGAAGTGTCTTGTTTTTTTTTCTTCTGCTTTTCATGCTCTTATCACAACAAGAGAATGAAAACAAAACAAAACATCGTACACTTATAGACTTGAGATTTTTCTTTTAGTTTTATACACAAAGTAGATTTTTATAATTGGATGCTAAACAGGTCATACCTCAGTAACATGCCTTTTTACTTGTCTGACAACCTCTATCTCCTTTACTCTATAGATGGATACACCTTTTTTTTAATTTTATTTTCCTATTTTACTTGCAGGGAACTTCACTGGACTGACTATTGTATCCATCCATTTTGTGTGTCACTTGCTGCTCATTAATTTAGGGGAACACATTAGGTGAGATTCATCTCATTACAGTGTAAGTATCTACAATATACATGCCTACTGCTAAAATAATCATTCAGACTATGCTTGTTATAAGTGAAGAGAAGCATAACCCATTTATCCAACCTGATTTAGATGTAARCTCTTTGATGAGGTGCATTAAGCCTTGATCATGTCTCTGTAGTCATGACAATAACTTGGCTGGACACCGTCCAAATAAGCAACATTACAGAAAAGTTGTAATAGACATTGTGTGACTTGTTAGATTTCAGTCTAATCAAGCATCCATACAGACAGGATTAAGGAAATCTGAAAAGTAGAAACTAGAGGGACTAGCTCAGAAGATAGCTACCTTCTATACATCAATAGTTAAGTGAAGTGAATTCCACCCTCCATCAGGCAGTTGATAATAGCTGTTGACTACTTAATCGCCCTTGTTTATCTGTCCTAGGATCCTCACACCCAGGGTCTTGAATGTTTCATCAAGTGTCCCAGCGCAAAGCTACTTGCGCTCCAGCCACTGATTTGCACTACTATTACCCGCTGTTGGTTATGCAGGTTGGCAGTGATGAGGTTGCGGAGAGAAGTCCCAAAGTGATCTAAAGGGACTTCAGGGCCCTGGGCAGGTTGGTTGCAGGATCAGGAGCACAGGTAGTGTTCTTCTCAATCCCGTCAGTGGCAGGGAGGAATATTGTAAGAAACGACAATACACATGATTAACACGTGGCTCAGAGGCTGGTGCCATCGGTGGAATTTCGGCTTTTTTGATCATGGGGAGATTTACATGGCACAAGGCCTGCTGGCAAAGGATGGAGTTCAGCTGTCTCAAAGGGGRAAAAGGATTCTTGCACATGAGCTGGCAGGGCTCATCGAGAGTRCTTTAAACTAGGTTCCAAGGGGGAAGGGAATAAAACCAGGCTCGCTAGAGATGAGCCTAGGGGTGGCATGCTGATGTCGGGGGTGAGATCGATAGCCCGGCTCAAGTGCATCTACACCAATGCACACAGCATGGGCAGCAAACAGGAGGAGCTGGAAGCCATTGTGCGGCAGGATAGCTATGACTTAGTCGCCATCACAGAAACATGGTGGGACGACTCTCATGACTGGAGTGCCGTGGTGGATGGCTATAAGCTCTTCAGAAGGGATAGGTGAGGAAGGAGAGGCGGGTGGGGTGGYTCTGTATGTTAGGGAGCCACCCCAGACCTCAATGACTGTGATGACCAGGTCGCGTGCTTATGGGTAAGGATGAGGGGGAGGCCAACAAGGYAGATATCCTTCTGGGAGTCTGTTAGAGACCACCCAACCAGGATGAAGAGGGAGACGAAGCATTCTACAAGCGGTAGGCAGAAGTCTCACAATTGCTAGCCATTGTCCTTGTGGGGGACTTCAATTTACCCGACATCTGCTGGAAATACAACATGGCAGAGAGGAAACAGTCCAGGAGGTTCCTGGAGTGTGTGGAAGATAACTTCCTGAAGCAGCTGGTAAGTGAGTCTAACAGGGGAGGTGCCTCACTTGACCTGCTGTTTACCAACAGAGAAGGACTGGTGAGATATGTGGTGGTCGGATGCCGTCTTGGGCTTAGCRACCGTGAAATGATAGAATGCTTGATTCTTGGTGAAGTAAGGAGGGGGGTCAGCAAAACCACTACAACAGACTTCTGGAGGGCGGACTTTGGCCTGTTCAGGACACTGGTTGAGAAAGTCCCTTGGGAGGCGGTCCTGAAGGGCAAAGGGGCCCAGGAAGGCTGGACGTTCTTCAAGGAGGAAGTCTTAAAGGCGCAGGAGCAGGCTGTCCCCATGTGCCATAAGAAGAGCTGACAGGGAAGACRATCAGCCTGGCTGAACAGGGAGCTTTTGCTGGGACTCAGGGAAAAAAAAGAGAGTTTACTGCTGTTGGAAGAAGGGGYAGGCAACTCAGGAAGAGTACAGGGATCTCGTTAGGTCATGCAGAGAGAAAATTAGAACGGCAAAAGCCCAGCTAGAACTCAATCTGGCCACTGTCATAAGAGACAACAAAAAATGTTTCTACAAATATATTGATGACAAAAAGARAGCCAARGAGAATCTCCATCCTCTACTGGATGCCGGGGGGAACATTGCCACTGAGGATGAGGAAAAGGCGGAGGTACTTAATGCCGCCTTTTCCTCAGTCTTTAGTAGTCAGACTGGTGATCCTCATGGTATTCAGCCCCTGAGCTGGAAGACAGGGACGGAGAGCAGAATACGCCCCCCATAATCCAAGAGGAAGCGGTTAACGACCTGCTATGCCACTGGAACACTCACAAGTCTATGGGGCTGGATGGGATCCACCCGAGACTACTGAGGGAGCTGGTGGAGGAGCTTGCCAAGCYRCTCTCCATCATTTATCAGCAGTCCTGGTCAACAGGGGAGGTCCCGGATGACTGGAGGCTTGCCAATGTGACGCCCATCTACRAGAAKGGCCGGAAGGAGGATCCGGGACACTACAGGCCCGTCAGCCTGACCTCGGTGCCGGGGAAGATTATATTAGTGTTTCATCTTGAGGGCACTCACAGGGCAGGTGCAGGACAACCAGGGGATGGGGCCCAGCCAGCACAGGTTCATGAAGGGCAGGTCCTGCCTGACCAACCTGATCTCCTTTTACGACCAGGTGACCCGCCTAGTGGATGAGGGGAAGGCTGTGGATGTGATCTACCTGGACTTTAGTAAAGCCTTTGACACTGTCTCCCACAGCATTCTCCT